>VXBT01001846.1:199974-431379 GCA_013400235.1 Oriolus oriolus
GGTACCGGCTCGCTGTCGAGTCTCGGGCGGCGTCCGCAGATGAGAGAGATGGTGCCGGGGAGCTGTCGAACTTGGATGTCATCCTCACAGAATCGAAGTTTCCATCACCAGATCGCTGTGCCTGATGTTCCCGGGCGACGGCACTAAGGCATCGGGAGGGATGGGGCTGACCCCGGGGGACCCTCCGGCACCTGGGGCGGAGCGGGGGTCGTGCCGGAGCCGGAGCCGCGCACCTGCCCTCGGCACCCGGCGGGAGAGGCTCCCCGGGCAGCTCTCAGCTCTCCCTCGCCCCCAAATACCTTAAAATATGCGAACTCCAACGGAGGGGTTTTTTTGCAAATGCCCGTGCGCACCGCTTTTGGTTCGGAACCCCGTCTACGCTGAACGGGCTCGCAGAGCGAGCGGGGAGCTGCATTTCCCGTTTTCATTCTCTGCTACATCCATCCACGGAGCTTAATTTTCCGTCGATACACCCGTATTGGGTGAAAAACGCCAGCAGTTGAAGCTGCTGGGCTCAGATCTGCTTTAGCAAGCCCGAGTCCGAGTACCCAGTCCTGCAAGCACACCCAGGCTGCACGTTCAGCTCTGAGGAGCCCGTCCAGTATCAGTGAACCCGTTCATTTAAATAAATTTAAAGATGTATGCTCTATGCTCAAAAATGTATGCACTATGACACATTTTCATGTAATGCTGGTAAAATAACACATTTGATCCTTCTTGACTAAATTAATTGCCTAAGTTACATGATCTGAAATAGATGGGTAACTTCCATCAGTGCTTAAATTCCATGCAAATAGAATTTATGGAAAAGTGAAGATCATTTTAAATGGGCTCAGAGGTTCATAGAGCTCATAAATTTCAAGGACATTGTTTTGCTTTAGAGGGATACTGCTATTAGATGTAATAAAAAGTACTTGAAGTTAACCAATCTCTATTTCTTTATATTCAATCCAGAGATGTTGAATTGGCAATTGTTGTTGGAGGTGGAATTCTTTTCAAAGCAGGATTAATATTGTATGAAAAAAATTACCAGTTTGACTGCTTTTTTAGGTTGTAATGAGGAACAGCAGTAAGATATCAATTTAAAGCACACTAAATATTAAGAGTTTGCCCTAAATATAGAAATATTATTGCCTTAGTGCTCTGGAGTTCCCAGCCTCTCTCAGTGGTGGATGTGGCAGCCACTGGTTTGTCTGTGGGCCTGGCTGAATGAAGTGTAGATGTGAAGTCCTGTATATTTGGACTGGGTTTTTCAGACCAAATTTTCTTATCTTAATTAAAGTTGATATTGAATCAGCTTTGGTTGCCTGTTGTCTTAGGTGCCAGGGACATCATGCAGTATGTAACAGCATGGCGTGCAAAATGTTGCTTTTAGTGGATATCAAGTCTTTCTATGGGTTTGAGTGCCCACAGTTAGTGTGGAGGCCTGAATCCTGCTGTGAGCTCTGTGCAGAACGTGGCCAGGGTTGTGGATGTCCACTCATGCACCTCTGGAGCAGCCAAGATCCGTGGGACATGCTCAGCCCTGGCCAGGGCTTGGCCAGAGGCTGTGTCTGACTTCAGGTTTGTGCTGGAAACCATTCTTACTGCAGCAGTGTGGTGTGGCTGTGATCCTAACAGAAGCATATCATTGTTTCAGAGCTTTTTGTTGGCTTTCCATGGTTGCAGTTGCAGAGTTGGTGCTGTGGTGAGCATGGGGAGAAGAAGAAAAGGGGTTCATCTGTTCAGTCTGCTTTTCCATACCCCACAGTACTCTCATGGGCCTGCCCATATGGAAAATGCATCCTTCTTAGCGCCTTCAATAAATCCATCTCTGTCTGTGTACTCATGTTTCACAATTCATGTTGCTGGTGAGCTTGTGTGAACTTAGTATCACTACCTGTGATACCTGGAGGTTATTTATCTATTTATAACAAGGAGGTGTCTTTTCTGAGAAGGATTTCCCGAGGCAGCAGGGCCAGCAAATCTTCTCTGGCAGAGAAGCAGAAAGTCCTAGAAGGAATAAGGAATTGCACCAAGATCTTCAAAGTGTAAATCTCTTTCCTGATTCCAAAGCCTGGTTTTACAGATTTCTCTGGGAGCAGTCATACCAAAGGTGAAGCATTTCTGGTAAATGTATAGGCTTGTGGCCCAAGCTGGGATTTCAAATTACAGCAGGCTAATGCTGGGGCTCTTCACTTTAAATAAAAACTTGGATTGGCTGACTGAAGCACCCACAGCCATCACCTTATAAATAATTGGATACAACTTCATATCCAACACTTCCTCTGATAGTCCCTTTAAACCAAGGCTCCCCTGGGACAAGGCATCCAATAACAACTTCCATTAACAGTGCTATTGATGTTTTGGTGTTCAGTTTGATAAATTAGCCAGATTTATTCTCACCTCGCTGCTGAATGATGAGTCACATTTATTGCAAAAATTACAGTTTTACGTTCAGGTGATATATCTGTAAAAAGGAAAATAGCTGTAAATTAGTTGTGTTTCTGGAACGCTCTTTCCAAGTGCTCAGGCTTCTGTCACTTGGGCGCTGTTTCAGGAGTGAATGTGGCTCCCTCAGTTCCCCTTTGAGGACAAAAATGAGTGGTTTTTATCTTGCAGCTCTTAAGAGCTGTCCTGGGGTCTTGGACAATGATGTTTAGTGATCTTTTTTAGAAGGCACAACCATTTGGTAGTCAGTGGACACAACGTATTTGAAAAATATAATGTACTTGAATGACTTGCTGGTTGATGAATGTTGCTGTCTTTGCAGATGAAAAACTAAGATAATTCCTCTAGGTATTACCTTTGTGAGGCTTCAGTCTGTTTACAAAAAGCCAGATGATCTACACCACCTGGTGCTACTCACTGTTCTTTGTGTGTGCAGAAGACAGACCTTTGAAATTTATAATCATTTTCTCCTGAGCCTCTTTTACTCTCCCAACTTGATGCCTTTTAAAAATTGATTTTAAAAAGTGGATTTTTTTTAACCTGTATATAATTTTAGAATCTACTACATTATTCTTCTTAAAACAGGTAAGGACAAATCAAATCAGACATTGTGTTGAACTAAATAGGGGCATTATTTGGTAAAATTTGAATGACATGTTTAGTAAACAAACAAGAACAACTGGCTACTGTTTGCTTGACTGTCATGATTTAAGGAGTTGAATTTTTCTGTCTCAGGATCAGTTTCTCTGGTCACCAGACAAGTGGCACATTCTAAAAGTATATCTGAACAAAAGACAGTTATCTACATTTTATTTTTTCAGTGACTAAAGCCAAAATAATTTCTATTTTTATGTCTTTCTTCATTGCTTTGCTTCTTTTCCCCAAAACCAGACTCTGATCTTGTAGTGGGAAAAACACTGATGGATAGCTGTGTCTGTCCAGAGCAATATTCACTTTAATGAGGTTTTCTCAAGGTGAAAGGGCTCTCCCCTGCCCCACTCACGTCATTTGGAGCTTGATGGGTCAGGGAGGAACTTGAACTCTTAATCACATACACGCAACAGTTCCAGTAACTTGAAAGATTTAATCAGGTGGTCAGGTCCATGTCCCCCACTCCTGTTTGTGTTCAGAGCTGGCTTCAGGCTGAAATAAGAAATCCAGTTCTAGTACATAATCCAAAGTGACTTTGCATTTTCCCTGCTTACCAGCCTAGTGGAACTTTTGCCTTGCTTTGTTGTGGCGCTCTACCCAACTTACTGGATTGCAAGGTTCAACAGAATGTCACAAACAGTAGGTAAGAAAAGCCAACAGAAGTGGTGAAATCAGGTTATATTATTATTATGCCCAGAATGTTTCATAAAGAGCTATCATTTGAATCTTAACTTTTAAATTCTATTTCTTACACTATATAGAGGCCATGCTATATCTGTGCTGAATCCAGCAACGGGGATTACAGGCTTGCAATATCTGTTGACTGTGTGACCAGCTGCACAAGAAGCTTATAAGAAAATGTATTACCTGTGGTGGTTTGTGATATTGTTCAGGATTCAAATTCTAGAGGAAGGCACAGGATGTGTCATCTTTCAAATAGTACATGTGGCCTTTATTCATTTTCTCTTTGCCTGGTGACTGTTTCGATGTAGTCCAGCCATGTACCCGGTTGTGGTGATTGGCACAAAGAGCCTGAAGCTTGTCTTCCATCTTCCCTGCAGTTCTTGTCTTCTGCTCTGAGCTCCGTGGGGCAGGGGCGAGCAGGATCTCGCTTTTGGTGAGATGCTCCTGACGTTAATTGAGGAGCACCTTTGTCTGTGACATCTGGTGACTGCTCTGAGTGCGTGCACGATCTCGGGGAGCTGGAGCCGTACACGTTTTTCAGTGTCTGCGTAGCACGTGAGGGTACTTCTCTGTACGTCTCAAATTCAGAAGCGGTGAGTGTCAGATGAGTGTCAGAAACTCACTTTCCCAATGCAGAAAACTTCACCAAGACCCTTCCACTGCTTTATGCACCCTGGGGCACGACCACAAAGAGGTCTCTGCTGGTGGACACAGGGCAAGGTGATTATGCTGATGCTCTCTTGCTCTTGGTACCCTCCCCTCATGGTTCCCATGCCTTTCTGCCACGTTCCTTGCTTGCAAAACAGCGTGTGGGAACCTGGGCAGCATCACACAGCACCTGATTTCCAGCACTTAGAGCCCTCGGCTTGCAGGTGGATTAAAGGGATTACTTAATGCAGTAAGTCAAAAACTGTAAAACAGGGCAATCTTTCTGGCTCTTCTGTGTTAGAAAGAATCTGTAGGCACGCGTAGGTTACATAGTAGCCTCAGATATTTGAACATACATATTGTATTAGCTATTTTAAAAAACAGTGTCAGTGTTTTATTCCCAGCATCTTCCAACTGAAAGTATTGCTTCAGGCAAGCTATTTTGATAATTAACAAGAGGGAGGAACTCTTTAAGCAAACAGAGACGCTGTTTGATGTTATTCTCAAATTTGAAAGCCATCATTTTAGCACTTTTTAATAACTTGGGGGCATTTGGAGACTGCATGCATGTGTTAGTGACACACAGATGTGACCACAGGCTCTCTTCCCATGGTGGTCGTAAAGAATGTAATAAATGATCCCTAGAGGGGCATCGTAGTTTTTCTTGTTGTGTTTTGTTGTGGGGTTTTTTGAAACTAACAGAGCTTTGAAATTTGTCTCACCTATGGAAGGACTTGCAGGAGTACAAGTCTGTATTTCACATGTTTTACTTTGACATTGAATCTGAAGGCACAGGTCATCTAACCTGCTGCCACACCTGCCTGTGTCCTGCCACCAGGTACCTGGAACTTGTTGACACCGTCTTTGTAAGTCTTACAGGACCTTTGTCACATTTCAAGTCGATGCATTAGTCACAAAATCTCGGCTGTCTCAAACTCTGTCCCTTTCCACTTTAATCATACACTTCTTTTACGCTTCACTCAGCTGCATCGAATGATGTTCATGAATATATGATGGTAAAAAGAACAATGCTGGTGGTGACTGATGATGATAAATTACTGTATTTATCCATTAGGAAGGACACTGGATGACCTACAGATCTGAGGCTGAAGCTGAAAGACCTTTTCAAATCTTTCTTAACGCTGCTGGCAACAGCCACATAACTTATTATGTGTTATTTACGTAGAGAATCTGTAAATAGTTTTGACCGATTCTAAGATAAAATAGATAAGATAAAACCCCTCTGGCATTTGGAGGATATTGCCTAAGAAAATCAATTAGGGAGTATTAAACAATGTGATGATTTAAGGAAAATAATGATTATTTAAAAGCTTTTGGGGGCATATTTTAGACTGCCTGGGGCAATATTTTCAATTTACATTCCCTTTGGGGAGGAAAGAAAAGCATTTTGTAGCTTTCCAAATAACAAACCGGGCCAATATTGAAGTTTTATTTTTGAGAATGTGGAGAGAATTCCAAGTGCCAATGGGAAAACTGTTAAACCTGCTTGGAGTGCTGGGTAAGTACAAGAACGTAAATCAACTGCCAGTGCGAGTGATCATTTGTCCCGATGTTTGTCCTCGCTGCTCCTGGCGGTGCACAGACTGCTGACCTCCTTCCCCCTTTCCCATCCTAAGGCTTCAGAGACAGTTAAATCAAAGCATTTAAGATATATTGGGGGAGCCTTTTAGAGCAAGGGTTTGAGCATAAGTCCACTTAATTAGGAGTGATGGTGTGCTGCAGTTTTGAGTCTTAAGAAAGAGCTGTTTAAATCAGTGCTCTAATAACAAGTCTAAATAAACACATAATTGCTCTAAAAGTTGGGTGACCTGAGTAAGTGCAGCTCAAGAAGATTCCCTTGGCCTGCAGTTTCAGTTGGGAAAGCCCATGGTAGCATTTTAGTTTGGATCAAAAATGTACCAGTGGACAAATCCTGACTGACCCGGATGAATTTTGTCTTGCACCCCAGAGCAGGTTCAGGCTGTGAGCTGGATTCCCTTAGGATGAAATGGAAGAAGCTGATGTGCTCCAGGAGCACCTGTGGGTGCACCAGCTCTCAGTGGGTGCCGGGTCCCTGGGATCAGACTGGAGCTGGTCCATGTAACCCCCAGAAACACAAAAGTTGTGCAAATCAGGTCCTTAACACGGGGCTTCCCTGTCCAGTTCTGCTGCTCTCTCTTTGCTACACAGCTTTAACACAGAAGGCGATGAATACATGCATGTATTTAAAAGCAGCTGCACGATTTTGGTTTGTTTTTTTCACTTGGCTTAGGCCTGATACAGCTACATTGCCTGACTTTGTCTTTTTCATTGCAACACTGGATTTGTGTCTTACATGTTTGTATTTGTTTGCTGTTTTTGAAATATACCAGTGTTTGTTGCCTCCCCAGTCGAGACAGAAATACCCTGACATGAATGAGTGAGTTGCAGGTGGTGAAGAGGTCTCCATTACACAGATGAAATGCTTATGAGGACCACCCAGAATCTGAAATAGGCAGGAGGAAACAAAATGACTCTAAGTCTTGCTGGAGGTTCACAGATTATACGATCTTCTGTAAATGAGATTCTTTTCCTAGTTCTACATAGGTGGATGTATCTGAAAGACTTCCACTAACTTGAAAGAGGATGGAGGTTACGAAATTGGAGGTTGAAAGCCCTTGTTCTGTTCTTGGCTGGTTGCAAAATTTGTGTGTGACTTGGGTGGGTCCTTGAAGGCTGCAGTTTCAGAGATAACATCAGAGTTTGAGGCATGTTGTTGTTTTGGGAATTTGAAATGTCAGAGTTGCCTGTGATGGAGCTCCAGCGCACCTTTGGGGAAAGCTGATGGCCTTTGTAAAATGTTACTGAGCAACGCCAGAGAGAGGCAGCTCACATATTGTGGTCTGCTAGTGAGACACTGGTTTGTGGTCAGCACGAGTCTCACTCACTGACATTTGTGTACTGTGAGAAAAACACTAAGATCTAGGAGTATCCTCACAGTCCAGAGGAGTTTCGGGAAGCTGGTATTACTGGTAGTTGGCAGAGGGTCTGGATTTCTGCCCTCAAGGCAGGAACCTGAGATGATATGAAATATAGCAATCACAGTGGTTGTCATTTAGGGTGCAGTTACTGCTCCCAAAGTGCTGCACTTCCATATATCTGTCTGTGTTTGCTGTGCCAGTGGAGCAGCCCCACAGGTGTCGGGGGTAACACACGTGCTACTCCTGCTGAGGGGTTGTGGCACTTTGTTAATACTCACCCTCAGGACCATCTATGCAGCCTAGAAATTCCAGGTGGAAGTTTTTCTATTTATTTCAATGCAGATTGCTTCTGTGGATGGAGTCTCACATTAGAAAATGTGTGTAGACCTGGAAAAAAAAGACTGTATTAGAAAATCAGTTTAATCTGATTTTCTTGTACCGTCCATTCTGTGTCCATTATTCCAGGAAAATGATAAATTAGGAGCATACTTATGAATGTTGGGTATGATCCAGTATAGCTTTCAGTGATTATATCAATCTCTGAAGTGGTTAATAGTGCTAAAGGCAGCTTTTTATCGGCATAATTCCATGATTTTGGGTAGAATTATTATTCCCTATTTATCTAACCCCAGCAGACATGGGCTGTAAATTCCTCCTCTGTTTTTGCTGCCAGCACAATCCTGTGTGACTCAGCTGAGCAGGAAGGACTCTTAACCACTCACCTATTTTTCAGTGATCTGTGGATGCTGAGGACCCAGCACTGAATGTTGCTTTCATACCACTGTGAGTCTTTCCATCGTTTCTGGGAACTTGCACTTGCACTGGTAATAAGGAGGAGAGGAGCAGCACACAAAAATTGTCAGCAAATTGCAAAATACCTGAGAAAAACAGGGTGATTTTTTTTGCCTGTCTGTGTTGTGCTCGAGTAGAGTATGGAGTAATGAGCCATAGTCCCATTTACATGGAAACCACTTCCCCTAATGAGGGGAATGGTGTTATCTATTTTAGTGTAGTGGATTTCCATTAAAAGCAGGACTTCAGCACATCCACCATCTAAAATGTGGGCTGGGACGAGCTTGGTGGAAACAAGGTACATAAATAGGAGGGATGGGATGGGTGAGATGGAAATCTCTGGCTGTGACCAGTTAAGGGAGAAAACAGGCACAGTGTAAGAAATCCCTTCCAGGTGCTGGTCTGTGTTGCAGTCAAGTGCCTGATCTTGCACAAATCACAATGAGAAACAATAGGTACATGAAATGGAAAGAAAAGCAAAAAGGAAAGGGAAATAAGGAGCAAAATTTTTAAGGCAGGCAATTTAACCCTTGGAATAGAAATGCTGAGATAAGTTTTGGACTCTTTGCCTTTTGATGTCTTTAAATGTAAAATGGTTTCCAGAAAGATGCCCAAGCAAAAATTTTTGGCCCTTGGAAAAAGGTAGTGTCCCAGGGATCCCAGGTAGTATCCAGGGAAATGCAATGGGTTGCAGTCTGGAGGAGATGGAATGATGGGGATGCCGTGGTGAGTCAGTGAATTACTGGTAGTTTTACTAGTGTTGATCGTCGATACAAATGAACTCCTACGAGGGAAGAAAAAACACCTTTATTACAATCATCTCTCTTTTTTTCCCCTTTCTGCTGCTTGACAATGATAGAAACTTCCTCCTTTCCTTTTTATGTGCTACTGTAAATCTTTGTTGTAATAGGAAAGGAATAATACGTTATCTTATATCTGAGTTAAAGAGAACCTTTCCTGAAGAGCTGCAGACTAGAGTATGGAATTCTACTGATTTCCATGCAGCACTTGACAAAAATTAATATATATTTATTTTGGGGTCTGAAAGCTGCAGCTGTGACTACGGAAAGGATTTCAAAGGCTGCACTTTGGCTGGGTGTGGTCAGCATTCATCCATGTTCTGGCATTAACTCTCATGCCAGGACTTTGATCTGGCTGTCAGAACTATTTCTTTTTTTCTCCCTGAAAGAGCAAGAATTGTAATCATACAGCATCTCCCTTGCTATAATTTTTTTGAGGAAAGTAGTTGTTGTCTTTTAAAATTTTTTTTCCTTTCTTTTTCATTACATGGACTATTGCAGTGAAAGCGACTCGATGTGTGTCTTCCTTGTGAATGTGCAATATGGTGGTTTCGTTAAAGCAGGCAGAAAACACACTAACACTTGTTTGATGGCTTTAGCAGGTCCATGTTGGGCTGTGCAGATGAGTGATGTCCACCCAGCTCTAGTGGAGTGACTCCATCTGTTTGGTGGATCACTTGTTCTGTACCTCAGGGAGGTGTTTTCCTCCCAACAAGTCTTGTTTTACATCTGGTGTATTGGGACTTGCTCTTGAGACCTGGCCAAATCTAAAACGTTGTTTTCCTGCACTGTGTCTTTCTCCCTGACACTGCACATGACAGGCAGACACAGTCTGTAGGTAAAAGTATTTGTAGAAGCAATGTTTAGTCACTGAAAATGAGTTAGCTGGTTCTACAAAGGCTCTTGGATTTATCTGGTGGATTACTGGGAGGCTTTTGCCCTTACGGAGTTTCTTGAGGTTCTTGGTATGGATAAAGCTGTGCTTTGAGATTAAATTATTCAGGTGCTTTTCAAAGTAATTAAGGCTTCTGGCATTTAATGTTTTATGTATGCAGGTTAAAAATGAAGGTTGATTAAATCACGACAAAGGGAAGTTTATTCACAAACGACAGACAGTAATGTCTCTTTTGTGACTGGTGGAATGCTGTTGAGCCCACTTCATTACACTGAATATTGAACCATTATATTAGTGCCGTTTTTTCTAAGTGATGGCATTGTTAAAAAGCAGGCAGTAGAATTTGATGCAGTACAGCCCTGGCTGTGCTAAGTAGTGCAGAATACTTCTTTTTTCTGTCAAGTATCTGATTTATAGACAATTTTTCAGCTTGTGTTTTTGAAATGGCCAGGTGAGCTATACAAAACTCAGCAAGACCAGGAGGCAGGCCAAAGTAATGATTTTCTTGTTGGAAAGTAATAGACATGCCAGTATAGCATGTAATAACAGCAGGTTTTTCAGAGTGCTGCAGAACAGTAGGAGTGTGAAACACATACGTTACATAAATTATCTGTGCGTGCATTTCTGCAGAGTTCTGGGCTACAGTAACTCATTCATACTTTATTTTTTTTGTTCTCATTCTTTTTTCCAGTCACAGAGAGTTTCAATGCATGAACTCCTTCAGTCAGCCCTTTAAAAACTTGACCTGTCTTATCTCCTCTGGATTGAGTACATTATCCTTTGGATACCTATATTTGCTGTTCAGGAATCAGTGAATGGTCTTTGAAATCTACCAGCAAATCAGACCTCGGTGTTGCAGGTTCCAGTGCTGTCTCTCATTATCCTCTTTCTTATCAGAAAAAGAAAACAAAGAAACACCTAAGACACAAATTTAGAATATCCCCCATGTGCTGTGTCAGTGTGAGATAGCTCATCTGTCCAAGTATTTCTTAATTATTCTGAGTCCGCTTTTTTAAGGGCTACTTCCATAATAACAGTGAGGTTTTGTGCTCTTCTGAGAGTGTTCCTTGGCCATTGTGAAGATCTGGAGGCGTATTTTGAAGTGCACCAGCAGAGATGGTGTGTTGCCTTCAGTTCAGTGCAGTAAAGCTGTAGCATTGTTGTGTCCTGAGAAAAATTAAGGCTGGTTTCAGTTCCTCTGGTACCTCATTGTTCTGATTTAGAGTTGTCCATAATTTTTGTCCATAATTTCTGGATATTTTGTGTGAGCACACACACAAAGGCACAGCCGCATTGTCCTGCCTGTCTTGTGTTTCCATTCCTGTATCGTGCATTGTAACAGCTCATCCCTCTGTCTGTGAGCCCTCCAGTTTCTCTCTTTCACAGCATCCAGGGAGCTCTGGGGCCTCTCCTCATAATTCCTGTAAAAAATAAAGAAACCAAAGTTGCTCAGAATTATCTGTGTAAAGCTCAGAATAGGCAATGAAGGTTAGAAGAACCCTGATCATTGGAGAGAGACGTTTCAAGAGTGTAAATCCTTTAAATTTCATGGACATTTGAGGCAAATCTGTGAAATAAACGAGTGAGCGCTGTGAAATATCTTAAGGGACCCTTCATCAGTTTCCACTGGTCCTGGAGAAAGCATAGGAGTAAGCGTTTCTTAATCAACAAAGGTTTCACGTTTTTGTTCCACTGAGATGGAAACATCCAGGTGATATTAATAGATTTTTTCCACACGGGAAAAGATTCTCCTTTTGTTTTCGTCCTGCCTTGAATAAAGTTGGTTTTGTTTTTTATTTTAATCAGTTTTTTTTAAATTTTATTTTAATCCCATCAGAGAAAGGGAATGATCCTATGGAGATAATATTTTCATGTTATGAAGGTGTTTTCAGTAGTAAGTCTCCTACAAGTCGACATTGATGAACCAGTGACATTGCAATGCCCTTTCTGTTTTTTTTTTCTTTTTGTTTTGTGCTCTATTTCGTTGTTGTTCCTGACTCTGTGACTCTTTTTGCTACCAGAAAAATTCCTTACCCGTTATCATATGAGCCCTTCATGCATTTTATGGGTTAAGTTTTTAGTAATACTTATGAAAAATACGTCTACTTTCTGATCATGCTACAGTCTTTTGAGACTTGGAGGTGTCTGTGCCTTACCTTGAAGTGTTTTAAAACATCTCTCAGTTATCAAGATTTAACATCATTTGGGAAAAATCTGAAGTTAGTTGGCTTTTAAGATATTGCCCAAAGGCAATGCATTCAGCAATGCAGCCTTCTCTGATGTTGGTGAAGCATGAAATTTGAGAGTCCCCAGAAATTCACCTCAAGTATAAAACTTCTAAGTAAACACAGGATTTGGAGGGTGCCAGGAGGTTAATCTGGGTGAGGGTGAGTTGTTTTCACCAAGAAAAGCCTGTTCCTTTATGGATCTCTGAACCAGGGCTCTTGGTACAGAGGCCCTCAGCTCTGAATCTGTCAGAGTCGCTGAAATATCCCATATTTTCTGGTATACAGGGTTGTGGGACCTTTCATTATTTCTCTTCAAAGCAGCTACTGGTTTTTTGAGGGCTCAATTCTTCAGCTACATGGCACCAAAGACTTTGTTTCTGTGGTTTTGTACTTCAGCAGTTGCTGTCCAATTCTAAGCGTTTCGGAAAGTTTTATTTATATTGTGACAGGGCTTCAATTGCATCCAAGATTGAATTGCAATCTGAACATCAAGGGAAACAAAAGCATTTTTCTGAAGTCTAAATAGATAGGATAAGTATCAAGTGGATGAAAATTAATACTGTTATCTCCATTTTCCATTTTTCTGTTTCAGTTTTTCTAAAATAGCCGTGAATTGGTGTGATTTGACAAACCTATCAGCAGTTTGCATTGGCTGTCTCTGGAAAAGGGAGAGTGTCTTTCCATACAGAGGAGAAGGGAGTGAAGAGGATTTCCTTCTCTTGAAGTGATTTGATTTTTAAAAAGTCACTACATAAACTGAATATTTGCGAACAATCCCATCAGACTGGAAAAGAGGCAGCAAGTTTGTGTATTAGGAAAGGAAGCAGCTGAGAGTCTCCATGTTGTATGGCTGGAAACATTTAACTAGAACTTTAGGATTATTTTCATGGTGACCTTTCTTACTCAAGGACTTTTGGTGAATCTTAATAGTTCTGTGCATATAAGGAATTAATTTAATTTAATTGAATATCTTTAGCATACCATATAGAGATAATTTTGATCTGCTGCAGTCTGTGTTACAATTATTTGTGTACACGTACTTGGGAGAGTTCATTCTGAATCCACTGCTGGTGTCTTGAACCCCAGGACAAGTCCCTGCTGTTTGGGCCATGCCAAGGTTTGATATGTTGTGATCCTACTTTGCTGTAAGGCTCTAAAACCTTGGGGGTCAGACCCTGAGCATGGACCAGTGAAGGTGGAGGCTGCAAAAAGCCTCTGGAAACAGTAATTGGAAGATAAACCAGTTGGTACTTCTGAAAAGGATTGTGAGTGCATTCATCCCATTTCAAATCTCTGACGCTGACTTTTTCTCCTCCTTTTTGGGCCCATGCCCAAAGAATCTTTCAGAAACTTGCAAAGAGTCTAATTCTGGAATTGTTTTATATTTAATAAAATATTTCTTTTGGGTTTTATTATTTTGCCATTGACCAAGAGTAGTGTTTTTGTGCCTGGATTTATGATTTATGGACATGTATAAAAGCTATTGTCTGTGCTTCCCCCATGGATTATTCATCTTTTTCTTTCAAAATACACTCACGTCCCTGGAAGTTATCTTAGTGTTTGCAGTCGAATCTGGAAGTTTGGAGACATCAAATCACTTGTGATACTAAACCAAACTGTAGTTGAATGTAACGATACCTGCTTCCCAGGAGGGTTTACATTTCGAGTAGTGAACATTTGTGATGCAGTTTGAAATGATACAATGGTAGGTGCTTTGAAAATGTTCCCCAGAACACTAGAAGGGCTCATAAACATGTAGGTGTTACTGCTGAGAGTTACTTAAGTTTTCATCTTGGGGATATATGTGGTGTAAATTCAGTTGGAGATTTTATTGATATTTTCTTGGATATTAATGAAACTACTGGTAGCCCTGCTGCTCAGAGGGTAGCTGTGTTCTAGTTCACCATGCTATGGCTTTGAAGAAACCAGCCTTACAGGAGTTTCTCCTTTCTTACAAGATGTGGAACCCGTGAAGCTGGATCTGATCCATATTAAACTTTGCTTCCAGGCGGTACAGCTTGGGGCAAACAACCCTGTCCTGTAAGCAACACCCCTTGTCCTCCGCAGTATAAACCAGTCTTGGGAGGAGTAACAGAACAGTGACTAAAAAACTTTAATCCAGTCATCCCCAATCCCTGAACATTAAGATAAACCACCAAATCCCATTTTCCTTTTCAGAAATGGTACATAATAAAGTCACCAGAATTGTCTGGATGTAATCTGCCTCTCGCTCCTCCTGTGCTGCTCATCAGCGTCAAGGGCTCCTGCAGTGGACTGGATCATGATACACCCATGAAATATATATAAAGAAAATATTGCAAGAGTTTGTGGTAGCTTTATATTATTGTGATCACAGATTTTAGACAAGGTGTTGCTAGTTTAAAAGCTGGGAAGAGGGGTACAGCACGGGTGGGCCACCCACTGTGCACCATGGCACAGACCAGTGTGCACAGAAAGTGTGCCAGGTCCTGTGACCTTGGAGTTGGACCTTGTGTTATGATCCCACCTCTGACACCAGTTAATGTTAAGATCTGCTGGAATAATATTAGTATCCCACTCCTGAAATAATGTTAGGGTCCAAATTAAAGTGTGAACGAGACCATATGCTAAAGTCAGTGGTACAGATTTTATTTAACAGCAAAGAGTGAGAGAGAGAGATTGAGAGAGAGAGGGGGGGGTAGAAATAGTAAGAGACAGAGGGGAGAAAGAGAAAGAGAGAGAGAGACAGATTATAGTCACCACCATGTGTCCCTCCAGTCCAGCTGGAATTTCTTCTTCTTCTGGTCTACTTGGTGGTGGGGGTCCCTGAGACCACTTTTATACAGCCCACGTCCTGGATGTGCAGAGGCATTCTTGCAACTCAGGATGGCATGTGTGTCTAAGCAGTTTCTTCCTTTCCCAAAATTTGCCATGGTGGGAGACTTTGTCCAAGATGGGTTACCCAGATCTCCTTCACCAGGCCTGGCATCTTCCTGTTGTTGGGTCTGTGCCTTTCCCACAGTCTGCACAGTGGAATCTTGTCCAGCCTGCCAGTTCCATTCCTTTCACGGTGATTTGCCACCCTTTGGAGCCGTAGATGCTGATGTGTGTGTGGTTTCAGCTCTCCTGGCCACTGGCAAACCTGGGAAGAAAATCACAGACTGAGCTTGCAAACTCTTTGCTCTGGAGTGTGACTGATCAACATTCAGAAATGCCAAATGCTCACAACATCCAGCCTGAGGTACTTGGGGTTCTGAAAACCACTTTTAAGGTAGAAATGATTACAAACCAGTGGACAGTAACCAATTTTCATGCCACTATGACAACATCTTTTCAAATAATTGCATGAAAATACAACTTTGAAACATGTATTTTCTGTATTTCTAGTGCTATTTATCAGGCATGCATCAAGTTGTTAAAATTAATCTTCATTTGCGCATTTCTTTGAAGCAAAGCGCTACGACTGCATCGTTATTAATCCCTCGAGTTTACCAACATGTGGACATCAGAAGGGATGCTGTTTTACTCTGATTGGGCTTTTATGCAGAGAAAACAGCACATGCTCTGTCCATCTGCTTCATTAAACTGTAAACACAATTCAATTTTGTAACATTTTAGTGCATGGGCATTAAATATTTTGTGGACCTCGAGTAGCTGTCTGGCTGTTGTATTTTTAAAGCAATCTTCTGTTCTAGGTTTCTGGGTTGCCTTCTGTTCTTTTTTCTTCTTCTCTTTTTTTTTTTTTTTTTTTTAATTTCTTTTTAATTTGAAAGTCTTCTTACCTGACTTTAAGCCTTAGATGAAGTTCTTAAATCAGCGGGGAGGATGAGACAAATTTGAGGTATTTCAGCAGAACAATTCAGGTCATCAGTCTTTTGCGGTTAATTATAGAGGGAAGCCTGGGTGACTTTGCTCTTAAATTAGATGCCTGCAATGATGGTGAAAAGGGTCTGAATCTTAGCCTGGTGAAATGATTTCAGATCCCAGTACAGGCAGGTTAAATCTCCAATGCAAAAATATTTTTTTTTCCTCATTGCTATTAAAAATGCATTCTCAGACGCAAATTTTATGAACGTTTCCTCTGCATAAAACATAGCAACGTCTGAGCTGGATTTTCTTCAGATGTTTGCCTGCGTTTCCTTTTGAAATGGAGAGCAAACAGAATTAGGAGGAACTAGGCAAGACCATCCCAGCCAGTGCAGAAAGGGGGCTTGGTCTGCAGTGCCTTTGAACCGCTGCTGTGATGGTGTGAGGCTGCTGAATCACAATCACAGGATCTGCTTGAGGGCTCATTTGTACCCAAACAGGGCTGGCATGATTCTGGGGATTTGTTAGAGTTATGTCATGATTTCAGAGTTGTCTCAGGCTGCTGGTTCCCAGGAGAGAAAGTGGCATTGTGTCGGTGTGTTCTGGTGGCACAAAATATAAACCTTAGACAAAGGTGATTGACAAAGATTAATGTTTTGTAATTGGGAACATTAGAGGAAGCTAAGGACCTTTGTACTGTGTGGTTTTTTTAACCAAACAGCAAGCACTTCAGAGAAGTATAGTGTGGATCAGCATAAAACCTCACTTTTCTGTGTAATGAGAGCCTTAGTTAGAGTTCAGTAAAAATTACACTTTGAGTTGCTTACTGGCCCTGTTCATGACAGCATAGTGATACTTGTGAGGCTTGAGCTGAGGACCTGAGCATGCTTTGAGATCCACACTTAAATATTGTAGTACAAATACTACATTTTTCACTTCTGAGATGCTTTTCCCCCTGCAATTTAAAGGAATAATATCTTCCTTTTGTAGCATTGCCCAAGCTGTTAACAGGCTTGTTTTATGTTTTTGCTGTCACATGAAGAGAGTGGAAATCACCATCGTAGCAACTGTGTGGCTTTAGAAGGGAAAGACAAAAGTGTTACCTTTCTCCTGAAAGCATTACCTACAGGACAGGTGGGTTTTTTTCCAAGTGCTCTCATCAAATTGCAGTAAAAAGCTTTTCTCCATTCTGTTTGTGTGCCTTCTGTTAGGGTTCAAAGCCAGTTTTACCCTTGGATGGCTGAAGTCAGGAAAACTGTTCTGTACAGACCATGGCAAAACTAACTCCAGCAAGGAAGGAGAGAGGATTAAAATCCTGTTTATCAGAGAAGAGAACTGACCCCTGTGCCCTGAGCTCTTACACTGTCTGAATGGCCTCACTGGTTGGCATCAGGGTGAGCTCTGTGTTGGCTGGAGCTGTTCAGACCTTGCAGGCTTTGCTGTGCTGAGCTGCCTCTGGTTTGGCACTGCAGCCCAGGAGCATCGCCGCAGCCCTGGCAGGAAGGAGGTGACAGAGGTGAATTATTTTTGACCTGTGATCAAACAGCATTTTCAATGAGAAAGAACAGCAAAGAGAACAGGCTGTATGGCAGAATCCTCCTGGCTTCCCCTTGCCTTCCATGCTGCCTCCCTGCATTTTGTTGTGCTGGAAGACAGTGTGTGTGCCCTGCTTCCCTGGTGCTCTGGCACAGGAGGGTAGCTGTCAGGGCACTGCTGCCAGCTGCTCCAGGGGCTGTCCCACATCCTTGTCCCACATCCTGCACATGATCAAGATTTGTTTGTATGGAAGAGTAAAGGTGACTGTTTCTGCTACATGAAGGTCTGTGGACCGAGCGGGGACCCCATGGGATAAAACCTGGCAGGAAACATAACTCAGATACTGTTGACAGCAGTAGGGGGTTAAGGAGAGATTTCTTCTTCCCAGCAATGGGTTTTAAAAATTTTTTTTCATTTGTGGTGTAAGTGCATCTTCGAGACACAATCTCTATGTTTTATCCACAAAAGAACAAAAAGAAGGTTTATGTCATATAAAGTTGTGATTACTTTTAAAGATTTATATTATTAATAATCATTTCACAGTACAAGGTTCTCTAATGAAGAGCAATAATAATCCTGTAAAGTCTTTCTGCATAGTAATGTTGCTGGCACTTTTCTGAAAAACATCTCACAGTCAAGTCTAGATTTCAGCTGGTAAAACCAAAAGTCATTTCAGCACAACAGTGCTTTTATCATTATGAGAGATAAAAGAGGTTCTGATGTGAGACATTTGTGAAAGGTACATTTCTTAAACCTTTCTCAGCAGTGGAGCCTGCAGGATGCTCTCAGCTGGTACAGCATGTTGTAGAGCTTCAGACCAAAGCTGTGGTCGAGTGGATATTGTTTCAGCAGCCACTCTCTCTGAGGCCCTAGCTATGTGCTGCTTCCCACCTGTGTGTCTGCTGGATTAGTGTGCTAAGAAGATGAAAGGCCCCAGCTATTATGTTTTGAAATGAAAAGTTCTCAGGTGTCTCATGTTTCAGCTATTTTTTGTTTGCCTGTGGAATCCATCTTCTCCATGCACCAGTTTCGGTTTCGTCAGTATCTTTTTTTTTTTTTTTCCTTGTTTTTGAAAGTGGGCAGCAGCAGATCCTTCACTCACAAACAGCGCTCAGGAGTTACAGGTGCCATAGGACAGGCTTGGCTAATCTGCCTTCAGGCTGTATGTAGCATTCTTCATCAAGGCAAGAGCCCTGAGACACAGACAGTGTCCCACTGGAAGTCAGGACATTTTAGGATCCATTTTTGCATCCATGGCCCTCGTCATCTTTCTCTTCTTTTTGCTGTCTGCTCGTTGCTGCCACAGTGCTGCTCTGCTGGGGGAGGTGCTGGTGTGATTATCTCTTCCCATGTTTTAGGGGGTTGAGATGTCCTTTTAGTCAGATGAGAAGCTCTAGACTGCTGGATGTGGTTTGGGTGGGGTGCAGATCACGTGTCCCTCCACGTTCTGCACATCAGACCCTTGTCAGGATGTGCTCCTGGCAGCTGCAGCACCTTGTCCATGGCTAAGAGCCCCAGGGCTCCTGTCAGCTGCCGCATTTTCAAAAGGTACATGAACACCTAAAGGCAGACAGAGGTCTTATATGTGCCCATTTCTGTAATTCTCTGTCAAGGAGTGACTGAGAAGGAGGGTGGCATGGTCTTTGGAGGTGCCTTTGTGCACTGCTGGGAGTAGCCTGGGAGTGGCTTTGCCCAACTCCCCTGGGTGCAGATGTTTCCAGCAGGCCCTGATGCTCAGGAAAATCTGCTGGGTTTGTGCTGCAGCCATCCTGGGGCTGTGAGCAGGCTGTGGGGTGAGAGTGTGAGACCCTGGACAAGCCCAGCTGCTCCGCTCTGGGGTGAGCTGTGGGCTCGATTTGCAGGTCGAGGATGGAGCTGGATCTGTCAAAAGAAGGACAAGGACAGACCCCCAGGAATGCAGCCCCTCCCCTGGCAAAGCACAGCCCCTTTCAGGAAGCATGAGCAGCCATCTAGGAAATGGCATTTTAAGAAACTGTAAAATCAGCAGTTGTAAATAATTGAATTGTGTATTTCTTTTGTCAGTGCCTCCTGTATTAAGTTGTTCAGTTATTAAAAGAAGGAAGCCACCCTGAGATCTCTCCTGCCTTCAGAAGTGCTGGGCAGGGTGTATTTGCATCCACAGGGTGCTGGTCTCCTGGAAGGTCCCGGTGCCATAACACAGCAATCTGTATTCACATGCTGTGCTTTCATCCCAAGATCACAGAAGAAACAGAATCATTGCTGTATATTAAAGAATTAATTGTGTGGCTTAGTTTATTGGCAAAGCTGTGTATTGAGAGTGGAGGGCATTATCTTGCAGGTAGCAGAGGTGCGTGACTGAAGCCATGGAGTTCATTTCTGCAGTCCATCCTGCATCCTGTCGGAACTTCCTTCACCTCTGGAATCCTATCTGAGCCCACAGCAGGGTGCAGAGCTGTGCTGCCCAGAAAAGAGCCCCGTGGTGGATATCACACCCATGGGATTTTCCAGGGGAGGAAGGTGTTCATTTTCCCCAGTAGTAGGCAGTGATCTGAGGTGGGAGTGAGGAGCAGGGCTCTATCCCTGTGTGTCTCTTCAGAGGTGTTTGCTTCAAAGCCATAGGGTGGATCTGTTCCTATACTTCCATCCCACTCTGACTCCTGGCCTGTGGAGGGGTGAGAGGTTCTCTTTGTGCTGTGTCTCCTCAGCTTAGTGCTCCTGTGAAAGAGGTGTGCTCCTGCACCGTGCCAGCAGTGGCAGGCTTTTCCCCAAAGGCTGGTTAAAGCCTCCTCAGCTATCTCGGCAATACTTTTATCTATTTATGCACAAGCAGTATTTAAAGGGAACAAACGGCCTGTGTGATCATTCCGGTGTTCATTTTTTAATGCATTTAATTCCTGGTGCTGACACTTCGTTTTTCAAAGCGGGATTAGAACTGCTGAGGATAAACAGTGCCAGCATTGCATACGGCAGGAGTGGGGACCTGTGTGAAGCTCAGCCAGGCTTTCTTATTGACAAAGCCTAATTCAAAATGGATAAAGTTAAAGATTTTTTTCGTTGGTAGTTAGATGTCCTGGAATGAACTATCCTGTGCAACTGTTCTTTTTGTGGTAACACAAGGGGATTTAAACCATGAGGTGATTCCAGTGTCTGTGGTCTCTGGGCATTCCAAAGAACCATGGGCTGAACTTGCCATTTCCATGAGCAACACCTCTAAACCCTTCAGCACAGCCTCCTTCTCTCTGTGTATTCTATTTAAAAGTTCTAAAATAATTTCCTGGAGCAGTTCCTCAAAGCAGGCAGATTGAGCATCAAAGGATTGTCCAAAGCCCTGGGGTGGACATATTTATTAAGGCTGATTAATGCAATGAATGTGCTGCATGCGAATTCAGGGTTCCCTATAAATATTAGACCTCCAAGAGTTTGTAGCATGATTTTGGAGAAGTGGTTCAGAAGCAGTGTTACAGCCATTGCTTTGCATTTATTTTTGGCCTTTTTTTTTTTTTGTCAATTGTGATTTGCATGAAATTACTTTTAAATTTTGTTTTTTATTCAGTGTTTAAATGAATATCATGATTATAATAGTAAAAGGTGTGCAGGCTGTCTTTTGGAATTAAAAGCAATTTCTTTGCTTGTTTGTTTTGGGGAGGGATGAGTAATGACTTAGGGGCAGCTTTGTGGTATAGTGTGTTTTGCTTTAGGTTTACTGACGAATGGTGTTTTCTTCAACCAGCAGGCTGGCAGGGAATTGCAAACAGTGACCTCATTTATCCTACTGGAGCTCACTCTTCTTGACATTTTCATCAGCCAGTGGGAAGACGTTTGCTGTTCAACTGCTGCCAGCAGAGCTGGAGCTTATTTTTATCTCGGCAGACTCGGTGGATATTCTGAACATTGTGTCGGTTTAAGCAGTGTTACGCTCGCCCTGCGTGGTCCCACGTTTTGTGCTGAGATGGGAGCAGCAGCGGGCCCACAGTGACTGAGGCAGGTTGGCTCAGTTCTGTATTTCGTTACAGGTTTATGCAGCATGTGCTGTAGGGCTGTTTATAAGGCTGTGTGCCATTTGAACCTCACTAGCTGGAAACCCTTTGCAAAAATAATGCAGTGTTCTACTGATACTTTATCATAAGAGATGCAGGGAAATCTACACGTATGTAGTGTTATTGTCTTGATCTTTAAGAAAGAATTTACTGAACCTACTGCAGATTCATAAATTTTCTTATCTTGTTTCAACTTCTAGCATGGAACTTAGAGGAAAGTTTTGCAAAATTAAAGTTTAATAAATGAACCAATAGTGAAATGCTCAGAGAAAAACAATTATTCTTGTTTTCCCAGAAACAATGGGAACTCTGAACAGTTACCTAAAGAGTCTCCTGCTCTAGATTAGTTGTTTCCATTTTGTGAAATCATTCTTAGACTTCTCCTCCAACACATGAATTGTGTGAAGTGCAAAGCACAATGCAGCCTAACTCGGTATTATGTTGGATAGCAGATACTCAAGTCTTTCTTTTCTTGTTGTAACCTGTCATTTGCAATGCAGACATAATCCCAGCAGTGTTTGTTATGGTAGTGAAGGGCAGAAGTGTCCTGGCAGATGCAGGCTTGTAGACTGCCAGCTTTCTTTTGTTTGTGTCCTGGCAGTGATTTTGATGTGTATCTTATTTAATGGAACGTCTCAGAACACTTTTAAAAATTAATTAGTGCTGTAAGAGTTCATATAAATAATATTTACTTAATACTCTGTAGTTTAAACAAAAGAACGCCTATAAATAATAATAATAATGAATAACAATTATAATAAATAATTTCAGCAAGTATTCAAACTTTTAAAAGTCATTGTTAATGAACGTAGTGCCTTTTCTGCCCCATTTTGCACCAAGTTCCAGGAGGATGTATAGAGGCAGGTGTGATGCTGATTGGGGTACCTGCAGCTTGTTTTGAGTTCGGAAGAGTTTTCCTTTGGAAGCTATTTAGGTATCTGCCAGGAACATCTCTAGTTCAGCTCAGAAACAATGCAGAAGATGCACTGCACAAAATAAATAATTAAAAATGTATAAGACAGAAGAATTAGTAGCTTCATGTCACGTATTTGGCAAATTTGAGTAGATTTTTTCAGCTTTTAAGGTTAAAGAAAGGCAGACTACTAATGGGTTTTTTTGAGTAACTGAAATCTCATTGAGTTTGCTAGCAAGTTTTCTCAATCATGTAATTAATTAATAGTGAATGCTTTTGGAAATTGCTGCTGTTATGCAGATTACCTTTCCTGACTTCAGATTCTTCTCGAATAGGTTGAACTCTGATATTTTCTCTACAGCGTTCAACTGAGAGCAAACACATCCATCTCAAAGACAGGGCTGGCTAGTTTGCTGTGGTAGCGTAATGAACTCATCCTGAATACTCATTTATTCAGTATCTCTGTCCATATCACTGTATCAGTGTTTAATCCTTAACAAAGCTGCTTCTTGCTGTTCTTATTTCCTGATTGTAGAACATGGTGCAAACAGCATAAAGCTCTCAAACTATCATTGCACTGGACTTGTGAAAACTTTTGTTTTGCTGTCCTGAAAACAGTACTTTCATGTAACTGAAGCCATTTTGATGATATTTTTTTTGTCATCTGCCTCAGGAAATGATAGTGGCATCTTTGACATATGAATTATATTTCATGTTCTGTTCCTATGAAAAACCTATTATTATTTTCTAATTTTAGCTGCTGCTTGTCCATAGCCTCTGCAACACGATTTTTATGAACAATGTTCTAAACATCCATAGTTACATATTGTTTATTTTCAAGATATTTAAAGATCTTAAACATCAGGCTGCAAATATAGATAAGTATTGGTATTTAAAATGCACGTAAATACTTTTTAATAGATAAAGACATACAACAATGAAATATATAAGGCTTGCAATACCTTCCCAGCCTCCACATGTTTCTCCAATACTCCAGAAGCACCATGGAGATGGGTTTTCAGCCCTTGTTGTGTATTTCTCCTTGGTGCTGTGTGCTGTTGAAAAAGGCTTTTAACAAAACAGCACAGCATGGCTTTATTTTGGGCATCTTGAAGCAGAAAAGTCTCACACAAGTAAATAAATGTGTTTTGAGGCACCAAAGATGTCCAGACCTGTGTGCAGTGCTGTCCAGCAGGGATGCAGCCAGCAGAGCTGTGTGGGCAAAGCCTCTCTCTGCAGGGTTTTTTATGGACTAGGGAGATTGGTATGGTCAATAATTTAATATGCATTTTAAACACTTAGAATGATTTAGTGTATTACATAAGTGGAAGAGGGAAAAGCTGTATCTATTTTTTCCAGTTCATTGTTCATGACGATAAAAGGAGTTTTATTAACTTCACAGTTGGTGCTACTCTTGATGCTTTTAATTTTCACTGTGTTTTGTTTTAATCCATTAAAAAAAATAACAAACCAAGATTATACTGGTTTGGGGTTTTTGTTGTTGTTTGGATTTTTTTTTTTCTTTTCCCCCTTTTTTTTTTTTCCCCTTTCTGGTCTTGTGTTTCGAATTAGAAAGCTGCAATTCTTCATAAAACTGGCAGGTACAATTTTGGCTGAGTATTCAAACCTGAATACTACATAATAAGCATCCAGGAATAATGCAGACACTGAAAAATGGGAGAAGGCTCTTCATCTGGGGCTGGAAAATCATGTATTCTCTGTTAGTTTGCAGGCTGGGAATGCCATATAAATCACATTTTTTCAGTAAGGCATGCAATACTAGAACAGTAGAGAAGGGAAAAGGTGAACATTCATTACAGAATGTAATTACAGAATTCATTGCAGAAAATATGGACAAATAACAGAGCTGAAGAAAAGACTTTGAGAGACATCCTTGTCACTGACCTTTGCCTATGAAGTGTTGCATCTCTGCAGAGGAGTAAGGCAGGGTTTTGTCTTTCTGTGTGCTCTGGAGGCTGAACTGGAACAGGCACAGGTTGGTTGTGCTCGTTTGCCTGGTCTTTAAAGCACAGAACAATCTTTGTTTCCATTTTTCTTAGATTCTTGTTTTGCTCTGTGGAATCCACAGCAGGTGACCCACAATTTATAAAGATCTGGAGGAGTTGGTTATTATTTATAAACACTGATAGTGTGGGTAGCGGAAAACCCTAAAAATAGGTAGGAAATGTAAAACCTGAATTAGAAACCAGAGTTTTGGATGAATATGGCATATTCGTAGGAAAACTAACTTGATTAGAGAGTTCTTAAAGACAGATTTAGGGGTATTAAGTGTATTAAATTATGGGAAAATGTAGAAAGTTATTAAAGGATAGGGAAAGAGGAGGGAGGGATTGAAATAAGAAAATGAGTAAGGAGTGCAGACCTTGCTGTCAGAGGGCTTTCTCTGTGTGTTATCTGCAAACAGTTCATTTTGGAAAGGAGAGGGCTTTGTGGTCAGAGCAACAGCTGTAGAAACCATTAGAGGTGATTGCCAGGGCAGCTTTGTAGGATGCTGCATAACAGGTAGATTATCACTTAGAGTTACTAAAATGTGCTGAGTGTAAATGCTGCAAGTAACATTTCATCTTTGTGGTACATGCATGGAGAGCATCACTGAATGAGCATTTAATAAGAGGCTTTGGAGCTGCATTCATGTCCTAAGCAAAGTTTAAATGCAGAAGGATTCAGATGAAGCACTGAAGCTTAACCAGACTTTATTAGAAAACAAATCAAAACAAACCCCAAGATTTTGAAAATAGATTATGGATATTGAGTCATGCTTGGTTCATTGTTGTGATGGACACCCAGATCCAGGTTTACCACACAGTTACAGTTATTGGTTCAAATGAGTGTGTATGAATTCTCAGCAGGTTTGAAGATACACTGTAAAGCATTTTCTACTGTCCAAATTCCAGAAGAGTGCTTCATTTATCTTGAGAGATCCATAAAATTTAAGAGAGCATTTCAGGATGTGTGAAGAAGTCGGTAAAGAATTGCCTGCTTCAAAAACTTTCTTTGTTAAAGAACTGTATGAAAAGAGCTTAGAGAAGTAAAGGTCTTCAGTCCTAGAAGGTTTGAGGGCTTAACCAAAGCAATTGCAGCTTTGAGGGATCATCAAGGGCACAGCTTCAGAAGATGATTTATATAGAATCCTACCTTGGGATTCAATCCCCATCTTCTCTGCCTGAGGTAGCTGGTGTGTCTCACTATCAGCAAAGCCCTCATCGAGGAGGAGAGCCTTTTGTAATGATCCCTTCAGCAGGGCCCTTTCAGCCTTTTCGTTAAAACACACTCGTGTCCATGCGCAAACCCTCGATGTGGTGTGTGAGGTGCGGCCGGACTGGAACTTACCGTTCTCGTGGAAGGCTATATTTGGGTGACTCCCGTGCCTTAACCCGGTGAGGTGCACAGTGCCTCACTAGGAAAACAACGGGCTCAGTCTGGCTTTCATCCGCACTGGAGTCACCTCTGATTTTGGCACTGGTGCTCCAGAGCTGTAGCTGAAATCAGAATCTGGGGTAATGTGTTGTTTAAGAAGCTATAAAGAAATAGCCCAAACCTGGTTAATATTTTTGTGGAGATGCACACTGTAACACACAGCTTTCTGAAGCAGGGCCAACCCTAATCTTCAACTCTGTCTTTGTCTTTATTTTCTGTCAAGAAGTGGCTGCTAACCCTGAAATAGGGTACTGATACCTGGTAAAAAGAGAATTATTTCCAGAAAATTGCAAGAACATTTCCAGATCCTGAAATGAGTAAAGAAAAAAAAGAAAGTCTTGTATATCTCATTTTTCTGCAGGAAATGAAGGAGACTGTTGTGAAAACTCATACTGTTCATAATCCTTCTCAAAAGTCATCTTTTTAATGTTTGGCAATATGTAAAATTTTAGGCATGCGTGTGGAATACTAACTGAGGCAGTTTTAAAATTAATGGTAGCTCAAACATGTTTTGAATCAACTTCCTGTGAATTTAATTAATCATTACTACTCTGGCAATTCAAATTTACATATTTTTAAGGCTGGCTCTGATCCATGTTGGCATCTGAAGTACGGAGATCAGAACTCCTCTGAGTAACAGAGTGAGGCATCAAACAAATACTGAAACTTGAAATGCCGTGTAAATTGTTACCTTCTGCCTAATAATAAAACTCAGAATTTGGCAGGCTGAAGAGATCCTGCGCAGCCACTGAAGAATATTTCGTTTCAAAACATGCTGTGTACTCTAGCAAAGGCAGCCCTCTTGGGCACCCTGGAAACCATGGCCATGGAGAGCACCCAGAAAGTTTCCTTGAAACTTGGCACTTCAGAATGTTTGGAAAGCAATGCATGACTGTTCTCCTCATATTATCTTATCTCTGTCACCAGCGGTCCAAGAAAAATGTATCTTTTAGGTAGGAACTAATGCAGAAAAAAAGTGAACAAAAATATCTGTTCAGACAGATATGTCATGATAGATGTGAAGTGGATGAGTAATGGTACCTCTTGTTAAATTGAAATTAAGGAAATATTTATAAAAAGAGCTTTCTTAGTGGGAGAAAGGTTTGAGGGCTGAATTTTATTGCACTGTCTTCAGTGATGTGCAAAGGAGCATGGTGTGAGGTAGATAATTTTACTGGCTTAGCTGCAGAAGAAAATTTGAAGTTATGAATTGCCTCTTCCTTCGAGAGCAGAAGGAAAAAAAAAAGAGAATTTCCTCCATTATAAGCTTCTAGGGAAGATGAAGTATCATTCCTGCTAGACTGCTGAGTGCACACACAGGTTTGGGGCTGGAAGCGGCAACACTGTCTGTGTAGAGATGGTGGAAATTGCCCCATCTCTGGGTGGGCATCAAAGCAAAGTCGGCTGCTGGTGTGGAGGTTTTGTGCAAGACTCCTTAGGAGATACAGCATGTGTGCACCTCAGCCTCTGCTGCGAAAGCGCAGGGTTCTCCTTTGCCATCCACTCATCTGGCTCCTCGTGGTGGGAGTGAGATCAGAGCTCACCTCCTGTTTCTGTAGTGGCTGCTGTTGTGTTTGTTCTTGCTGGGTAGTGCTTTCTGTCAGGAAGTGCAGCAATAAGGAAGTTTCCAGGAGGAAAGCGTTGTTTACACGGCATCCCGCATCCATGAAGGGGCACTTGCTCTTGTTTCATCCAGGACTACACAGCTCTGTTTGTGCAGGAGCCAGGAGGATGAGCCTCCAGGCTTTTCCTCCCCTGGGGCTGCAGCCCCTCTTCAAAGGCTTTCCTCAGGAGCAAATATTTGTGGTAACCTAGTTGAGTCTTCCCTCAAGCCAGACACTGACCTGTTACATACCCCTTTTTTCTCCCCTCACTTGTTCTTTCTGTCGTGTGGGTGGTTCACTGAAGCTCTCCATTCATAACATCATCTGCTGCTTATAAACCAGCATCCCTTCCAAGCACCCAAACTGCTCTGTCTTTTGTGAAAGGTCACTGGGACAGTTTTTACTTTGAGCATTAGCAGATTTGCCCCTGAGCTCTAACTTGCTCTCCAAGCAGCTTTGACCCCTCAGTTAAGTGTTTCCTGAGCAATCTTTCCTGCCCCTGCTCTGAAGGAGGCCCAGAGAATGCTCCTCTGAGCGTTACCTGTGTTTAGGATGATGCTCTGACTGGAACAGGGAAAACACCACAACTCCTGTTCTTCTGACTGTCATCCTCCTTCTTCCAAAAGTCCTTCACAGCTGTTTCAAGAGTGAAGACAGCCAGTACCTGTGGGTTTGTGCTGGTGGCAACTGAAGGTTTTGTTGTCTTTCAGTCGTGCCTCAGTTGAGCTTAAAATGATTTGGTGTAATTATGATGTGCTCTGCGCCCCACTCACTGTGCAAACAGTATGAGTTTTCTCCTGAGAATCAAAGTAACTTTGGCCACTACTTCCCTCTTTTATGTTGTTTTAAAAGAATTCTATTTCCAGTGTTTTCAACTGTTGAAATAATTTTTTTAATGATCTGTTGTATTTTAATTAAAAGGTCATATTTGAAGACTGAAGTCTATTTTTACGTGTATAGAATCTGCTTCTGGAGTGCCTTTGTTCATTAAAATGAGAAAATTAAAATAGAAAAAATAGACAAGGGAAATGAGGCATATTATACTATTACTTTCATGTTTGGTTTTGAAGGTAAAACTGTATCCAAATGGTAATTAGGCTTTGCCCTCAAAATGGCCTTGCTGCAGTACATGCAGTGATGGAAGCAACTCTGGGACTTCTTCCTTTCTGGAGTTAGAGAATTCCCAGACTGAGTAGGCTCAGAGTGTCTCCAGCCACCCTGCTAAAATAAGATTATCATTCCTAAGATCTGGATGCCTGGGAGATGGAAATTCATGTGTGAGGAGTTAGAGGCATCATTTGGAAGACACAGATTCTAGAACTGATTTTGCATTGGAGAAATGTTTACTAAGAAAAGTTACTGTGTACATTAAAACTCTGGATTCAAAGCTCTCAGCAAAATAGCATCCTTGCAGAACTAATTTTATGTTTCAATGCTTTTATGGACAATTTTAAGGTGTGGGAGTGGTTTTTTTGTTGTTTTTTTGAACTTACAGTGCATATTTTGCTTTGATATGCAAAATGTGTTTTATATGTCCATTAAATCACATCCACTAAATTACAGAATATACTGCCTCTGATGGAAGAAGTTATATATTTGTGTAAATTTCCACTGTTGGCAGACACTCTTTGTCTCTGAGCTGGGTGGCTGTTATTCACATGAGCCCGTTTTCAGGACGAATCAGCATTTCTTCCTCACTTGAGCACACAGCTCTTGCTGGCTGCTTTGGGGCCCTGTGAGCCTTTCCCAGCTGAGAGGTTTTATCCCATTTCTTTGTCCATCCCTGCATCACTTCAGTTTTCTGTGCTGTGACTTAATTACTGATTCCCAGATGTGCAGAATGGCTGATCCTCTTTAAGTCTTCTAAGCTTTGTAAATAAGGAATGATTCTAGGCAGGTAGACAGATCTGCTCTGATTATACAGTGGGATAATAAACCCAGAAACTTCTGTGTTAGCTCAAAACCAGTTTTGAACTGCTGCTCACATTTGCTTTTAGGCTTTCTTTTTTGTTTTTGAAACAAAACAGTGTCCAGGTGGTGTAAGGTAGGTTTGAGTGGTTCTGTGTGCAAATTCTAAAGTGCAGGGCAATTAAAATGCAGTGCTTTTCGTAGTACCTTAACTTGATTAGGACTTGAGTGGGACTGTTGGTACTGATTTAAAAAAAGTCATCTCCATTGAAATAAAGAGACTTAATTTAGGTGCTGTTAAAAGCATCACCCTGAGAAACTGCTGAGGACTTTAGAACAGATCTGAGATCCATCCATGGTTCTGCATGATTAATTCAAAATGAGTGAAAAAACCTTACAAACTACCTACAATATGAATACAGTTACAGAGTACACAGTCAAAATTAGTAATTCACAGTAAAAAAATAGGAGCCAATTGCCTATAAACATGAATTATTTTTATCCTCTTTTATGATTACAACATGTTGCACCTCTGAAGTTTCTGTGAAGCTGTCATTTTTTTGTGGAGAATTTTTTTGAATTCTTAAAACTCAAATTTGAAAATTTAATTTAGGAACAAGCATAACTTTTCTTCACTCTCAACTCAGAACTGGCGTAATAATATAATTCTCCCTTCATCTACCTCTTAAAAATAAACCTTAAATTCATAAAATGTTAGAAATATAAAATCTCTAATCTTAGTAGATTAGAGCAGAGTCCACACCCAGACCTGATATTCAAAATTCATTTCAAATTAATGGCTTGTCTTCAGGTATAATTTTTACCTTTGATTTGACCCTGTGGCGCCTGCTCAAGGTCAATCCACAATTCATTTACATTTTTTAAAGCTCCTTGTTTTTGACATTTTGAAGTTTCGGTTGTTGCTGTGGGAAGGTGAAGGAGCATCATCCTTCCAGGTTAGTTGTGCTGTATTTTAGTTATGCAGATGTTAGTTGTGGCTGAATAAAGTTTTAGTATAACGCAGTATTTCCTTGTAAATGGTGCAAAGACACATAATGTGCTTCCTTCATTCAAAAAGCACAATATTAGCTCAGAGGAACAGGTTGATAGAAAGAGTTCGCTCTACAACAGCCGTGAATTGTGAGGATTTCATTTGATTGGCAGCGCTGCTTGTTTTTGGCAAATCCTTCTTGATGCGAGCTAATAAATGTTGCAGCATTAAATCCTGGAGATTAGCAGGTGTTTGGAGAGAATGGAAATTGTCTTTGCATTGTGCATTATGTACTCGAGGCACTGCAGAGGTGCAGAAGGTGCTGCAGGCCCCGTGCGAGCTCTGGGTAATTCCCAAAGGGAGCACAGTGGACACATCCGTAGGGAACAAACCCTAGGGGGTCACCCTGGCCTCTCTGCTGGAGTAGCTAAAACAATCTTACCAGCTTCATCAGGCATTATAACTTTAAAGATCATTTAAACGATGCCTAGATCGTACTATTTAAGATTTTTTTGCATAAAATGTAGTTACTTGGCCATGAATTAGCTTCACAACACAACACTGATTGTAAATAGGGTAAAAAAATCTTATTTAGTACAGTTATTTTCAGAGAAAGCTCTGTGTGCTTATATGTGTTTAGAAATGTTAGAAGTTATTCTTATGGCCACAGACATTTGATAAAGCAGAGTGATTTGGCTTTACCTTTCCAGTTCTTAGTGGGCACTGTAGTTAACAGAACTATTTATATCTCTAGACAGTAAAACTCTAATGCATAGAAAATGAGAGTTGTGGAATGGGAGATAGAGTTATATGGTGTCTGTAAAACGTGGGGAGGTAAAGATGAGAGGCAGTGTAGCGCTTTTGAAGAAAAGGAGATAATTTAAACTCTCTTCTATCGGTGTTAGGGGTAACAAAACCAAGAGTAAGTGTAGAATAATGGGCTAAATGGGAAGGGGAATGAAATTTCAGTCACCTACTATAGCAAATGTTCTCTGTGTATTATTCCAGTTTTGCCACACAGAATAAGGAAAATGACTTCCTGAAGGAATTGAGGATTTTAGTAAATTAAAGAGAAGTCTTAAGGCAGCAGTGGCAAATTCCAAAGGCTTGAGTAGATGCTCCTGAAGACTGAACTTGGCTGTTGTATTGCTAAGCAGCAAGACAGATGTATGAATCTAAGGATTATTAAAAACCACTGGTAGTAATTGCAACTCAGGTGGTCATTTTTAATGCCTCATTTGTGAAGAATTGAGTAGACCAGGGTTGTGATGTTCCTTAGACTTTCTTCTGGATGATTACTTCTGTGGCAAAATGACAAAATGAAAAACCATTTGAGGACTTAGGAAATGAGTCAAAATAGTGCCAAATTAATTTTATTCTATTGGTTTTACTCTGCTGAGATGGAAAAGCTCTCAGTGTTCAAGTAAAAAATTTACACTTCTCTGAAATAAAATACAAGGTGATTGCTGTTATCACTCTACTGAAAACTTTCTAAAATGCTATGCTTTTGTGAAACTTTAAGCACTTGAATTTGCCAGTCTTAAAAAATTGTGGTTTTCTGAGTGTGTGTGTTTTGTCTTCTATGTTTTTTTCTTCCCTGAATTTTCCATTCTTTTGGGGTAAGAAAACCATGATACCAATTTGGATATAGACATGGACGGGAAAGCTGACAATTAAGATGGAAAACTTGTAAATAAGGACAAAAAAGAAAGTTGAAGTGCACTACGTAGTCACATTTTGCCTCTCTTCATTTTTAGATATTTATGGTGTTTCTGTGATGGAAATTTTCCATACTGCATGTATTTTATTCTCCTTTGACCTTGGATCGTCTCTGTCACCTGGAACATTAAACAGCAGTCAGGTTCAGAGCCCCTTATAACTGATAAAGGACTTCTTGAGGTTTTACCCGTCCTGTGATTATCAGTCTGATTTTCAGGTATGAAAATTGCTGTTGTAATCTCAGAAGACAGTGACCCATAAAAGGTGTGTGATTGAAAATCAGATCTATAATTGAAAATGTGATCGTTGTTTCTTTAAATACACGCTTATGTGTTGGTGCCATCTGGCAGTACCTGGGTCTGCCCTCAATTAGCTGTCATTGACTGGCTGGTCAGGTCCAGGCATCAGGATACATGTGGGTCATGAAGATATTCTCCTCTCAGATGAGCGTGGCCTTATTATCATTTGTCTCATAAGAACGAGAGGAAGGGATCACAGGGGAGGTAGAGCTGTTCATGGTTACTTGTGCTGTCTGAGCTGTGTGAATTTCTGCTTTTCCTTAATGCCTCTCTGCTCCTGCCTGACAAGGATTTCAGAAACTGTCTTCTGCATTTAAGCCACAATTAGTTGTCCTGATGATTGCTCCTGCTCACCTGCCTCATTACCCGGTGAAGTCTGCAAACCAGCCCGGCTGCCCAGAGCACACCTAATTGCACCTTCAATTTAGAGCACAAGTGGAGGGCTTGGGGAGATGTGCAGCCTGAGCGTGAAGGGAACTGCCAGGGATTGTTTGTGGGCCCTTCCTCATAAAGTGGCTGTAGTTGAGGCACTGATTTAATTCTTCTCCTTCGTCCTGCAACAGCAGCTCGACTTGTAATTGGAATAATAGGTTTTTCTTTTCTTTGTAACTTTTGCATTAACACTAATTACTGAGTGGCTGGAAGAATTGGAATGGGTCTCATTTTTTTTTTAAACACTTTGTGCCCTTTTCGTGCTTGCTGTGCTTAAATATTTGAAGTTGCAGCTTTAAAATAAATTATTGAAAAAAGCACTAAGGGTTTCTTTCATTGCTGACTTGCAGGGTTACCTAAATATGCAACTAATCACCACAGGGAATGCATAAAAACCAGAAAATAAAACATTCTTACTGCAGTGCCTTGCAGTGTGTTGGCTACTGATGCAGATATATTCAGAGAGAGGTGGTACACTTGGAGGTGGATAGTGAGTGGTATATAGACAGCTTCTGGATAAACTGCAATTTCTCATTCCCACTTCGGTGAGGGCGCCCAGAAGAATTACTGTGTATATTTTTAGTAGCTTCTTGTTTCAGAAGCTGACATACACAATTACTGTTGTTGCAGTTGTACACTGCAAAACTTTTCATTATTGTCTTGGATGTTTTCAGATGTCTGCTATTTTTATTCACTTTTTCCATTTTTAAAAAACAATCCAGCTTTCTGCTGGTAGTAAGAAGTAAACACTCCTCCTAACTGCGCAGAATAAAATTACTCAGGTAGTAAAATTATCAGGTCAAGATGTCCTACTTCAATTCTGTTGCAAAATCCTGTTTGCAGTACAAATTTTAAATAGAACAATGTATGCATACTTCCCTTCTAGGGGAAGTAATGAAATAATTACTACCAACACTTTTTTTCCTAGGGTGGAAGAATGACTCCTACGAAATTGCCCCAGTTTGCTACATTCCAACTATGGAACATAAACAACTATTTTGATATATTTTAATTAAGAACAATATCAACAATGTAGATATGCAGTTGTTATACTGGATTAGAAACTTCAAATTCTTTTCCTATGAGATATATTGCTTCATTTTCCCTTGCTGCATCATGCTGAAACATCCTGTAATTAAAGCATCATGTCGTTTTGCAGAATATTCTCTTGTAGACAGGTAGTCTTGGTGAACTGATGAGATTAATACTTTTATTTCACTTTCAAATATGTGAAAAAACACGATTTTTGCTCTCACAGACTTCTGTAGAAAGCACTAATGGAAAAAGTACTCCATCATCAAGTATAACTGACTGGATTTTAGAAGCTGAGCTTTTTACTGATGTTAGTTTTCATGACAAAATAATTTAAAAAAAATCACTGTGTATTGTCCCCATTCACCCCCAAGCAAGTCTAGGTGAGCAGGCTGTGCACAGACAAATGTCTTGGGGTCCTCTGTTGCTAAGAGTGTGATGGGGTTATTTGTGAGGCTTGTCGTGAGCAGTGACACTGGGGCAGAGGTGAGGAAATACCAGATTTTCAACCAGCTGGTCCATCAGACCAACTTGGGTCCGAGTCAGCTTTGTCAGAGCCACTTCTGCTTTGTTTTGCTTTTGGGGTTTTGTTTTTTGGGTTGTTTATTTTTTTATTTTCACATCTTCTGACAGGGTTGGTGTGGAGGTTGGGAAGGACGGAGTGCAGTCTCTGGGCTTTGTTTCCCCACTCAGGGTGCTGCACAAGAGCTGCTGTAGTAACTGGTTTGTATTTTCAATACCTTGTGCCCAGCAGAGAGCCACGGGGATTTGGCTGCACATCTCCACACTCTGTGACTTGAGGAGCTGCTTCCTCCAAGGGCCGCTGGAGTCAGAAATCACGGGCGCAGCTTGCAGCCAGCTGCTGGCTTTGTCACTCGGTGTGTGTCAGGTCAGCTTCAAGGATCTTTGCTAGTTTTAATATTACTCAAAATTTTGATCCTGTGGGAACAGCTAGAGCTGCCCAAAGTTGCAATCTCAGAAGCTGCTTCCAGAAATACATTAATGTAGCTGCTTCCAGAAAATTTCATAAGTTGTTTACTCAAAGGAGACAAGGATGTAAAAGATTATTCAGTTACTCGGGAGGGAATAAGGAGCAGACGGTGCTATGAGCTGTAGAAAACAGGAAGAAACCCCACAGGTATAAAATCAACACAAAATGTGAAGAAGGAAATTTTCCTGTGAAAGTCAGGTATTAACTACACCAACACTTCTGTTACAGCTCCCTTTTTGTAAATCAGCTAAAAACATATTCTTGGCAAGTTTCCATCAGTTTGAAAATCATTTGTTAATCACTGCCTCTTATCCGAGATGAAATCCAGACTTCTGTTCTGTGGGTGGTTTGTTTGCTTTAGTTTGGTTTTTTTTTCCTGTTTTTGCTGTGAAAATGGTTTGTATTTTATGAATGTTCAAGATTACCTGTGAACCCATTTTTGCATGGCATGAATCTGGGAAAATTCCTTTTGTAGCTTATGAATTAAGTGGCCATAATAGGTCTGGATTCTGACTTCTAGTAGCTGGTTTTGGAGTACACACTGAATATGTTTATTCATTCTTGTTAGAAACTAAGCAAGTATTTAGAAGAAGGAAATGAAGGTTGATACTTTTAAAATTATTAATCTGGGGAATCATGGAGTATCACAAGAATCCATTTTATTTAAGGCCTATAGTATAAAGAGTATGTGAGAAAGCCACAGTGTTATAGCCTGTCTCATAGCCCAACACCTTCATTTGAGTCAAGTATTTTCCTCCACACATTTCAGTAGGAGCTGTTGAAGTGGATCTGAAGGAATTATTTGGCTCTTATATTAAAGTTCGGAGCCAAGGAGAGATTTTGAGCTGAGTGTTTGTTGTGAGTACTGGGTCTGTAATCAACAAATGACCTTCCTGTGCATTAATGGAAAATTCAGTGACAGGGCTGCTTGGAACTTTTCATCCACTTTCGTGTAACAGCTCTGCCAAAGGCAGGTCCCCACTTCTGCACTTGTAAGATCTTTGTCTTCTACCTCTCTCTCTGTTCATCTGAATTGTAATTATAACTCTTCTAACTTTTAAATGGCAAGAAATAAAAAAGAAATAGATACTATTTATTTTATAGAATTCATCCTTCCTGTATTTGTCATTGGAATCAGACAGAAAGGAAACTCTGGAGAAAATGAAAGGCGCCATTCGTTTCTTGCTCTAAGTCAAAGCTCCTAGTTTGGATGGATTTCTGCCAAAATTTCTAAGATACTCAGTGATATGCTCTCACCTTTATTAGTACAAGTACTGAAGCATGCATGGAGTGCTTGACAACATCACGGCTTTTCATGGCCCTATCACCCTTTTGCTGAGAGTATGACTGACTCCTAAAAATACTCTTTAGTACTTCCCAGTCTCCCTTTTAATCACAGTTTTCTTCCGTTACATTTATTTAAAAAAAATACAATTCCTGATTTGTTTGATTTCTGTTGTTTCTGCTCATCATTCCCATCCTGTAACAGCTATGCAGGGATGTGTTTCACAAATACTTTTCTTCTGTCAGTGATAACACTTGTGTGGGTCATTAAGAAATGAGTCTCTTACAATATATTTAACTTTGGCTAAAAAACTGTACACTTCAGAGGCTAGTGTGACTGCTGCAGCATTCCATAGTTGTTTCACCCCTGCTCATGATCTTTTTTCCCCCAGAAAATGTGGTGAAACACAAGTGATGATTACTTTCTTTATTTGCAGTGCAGAGATGCCCTACTTTATTTAACCAAAATAGCAAATTAGACACAAGAAATCAACTATTGCTATTTCATACTGCATGAAAACGCAGCACACCCTTCTCTGAGTTTCTCTCATTCAGTTTATTGCTCCTTCTGCATTGTCCATGCAGCCGAGCTAAACAAGGAGCTCTGTGTGAAGCAGGAACTCCATGTGGGATGACAAAGTGTCTGTTTCTGGGTCATCCTCTGGTTTTCCTCTCCATCCTGCTTTACTTCTATGAACTCCTAAACCACCAGATCCAGACACCTCCCGTGCTTAATTCTGTATGTCCCTGGCAGGGCTGGGCCTTCCCAGCTGTGTCTGCCATGGGAGCCTTCTCAGAGAGTCAGAAGGTCACAAGGGGTCATTTTTCCCTACAATCAAGGGTTCATTTGTGCTCCTCAGAAGGTCCAGGCTTTGCTGGAGCAGTCCTTAGTGTATTTATGCATTTCTTTGCTTTCCAGTAAAAACAGCATCTGGAAAAGTTTGCCAGTAGGAGCACCTTGACTCTTACTGGGTGGCTCACATTTCCCAAAGAAACATAATGGATAAAGGGTCTTTGAAGTGTTTTATTCAGATAGGTTTGGCCATTAGGTAAAATGACTTTGTAGGGAAAGAAAAGCTGGATTTTTACATTATGTGGAAGTATACTGAAAAAAATCAATGAATCCGGTAAAACAGCCAAGAAATTCCTGATTTTTTTTTCCGCCTAGTACTAAATTTGCTTTTTAATTGAGTGGAATATATGTAAGGAGATCATTTGGTGACCCATTGTCTTTCTATAAATGCTTTTTTATAAGCTCTGTGTGTGTATGAGTGTGGAAAAAATGTGATGTCCTTAGTGCTGTGAGGACTTACACTGTTTTTAAGTGAAATGTTATCTTGGCTCTGCTGGGTCATTATACATATTAACTCTATATAACTTAGTATTATGTATTAAATCTGTGAATTTCCTGATCACCTCCCTGGTCTTTTTTGCCTAAAAAGTGGAGGAGAAAACCATGGCTTTATTTCTGATCATAGACTCATAGTATTCCACTGCTTTAAAAAGAATTCCGTTTTCTGGAAAAACAGGTGATTTAATGATGAAGCAGACTGGGAAAAACGAAATGATGAATTTCTAATTAGAGTCCAGTGATACTGACAGAGTAATTTTGCTTGCTACAGTTTTGTTGACAGATATTTACATAAAGAGTTGCTGGTTTCCCATTCTCATCTGAGCTTGGAAAACTCATCTACCTTAGATCCCTCTAAACACAGAGATTGCGTTTGTGTTCCCTTTTCTGGTACTGACACTCCTTGGTTTATTTACATTTTGATTTATTTATAGCAATGTTGCCTGGAATAGTATTTATCTGTATATATATTTATCTGTATATATATTCAGTGATATGTGCATGGGTGTACATATGTATGTGCACAGAGTCTTACTAAGGCACATTTGGATTTAAATTACTTGTTTTATTTACATGTAATTTATGTGTAAATCTGAAAACAAATAGAAAAATACTAATATAAATTTGCAAAATAACCTTTACAAACATGTTCCATAGTTTGATAACTCCTGATTTAATCTCACTCATCTAAAAAATGTTTCTGTCAGATCCATTCTCCAGGACTCTTAAATGGCTTAAAATTGAGCATGTGTACAAATACCTGAACAGTGAGAAACTCCAAAAGGCGATTTTGTTTTTTCTAATCTAACAGTGAACTTACTTGAAAGTCATTCACTAGGGCAGTTTTTTACCATTAAAAATAGGGCCATTGTGTTAAATTTAAATTGTAAAATTACGTGGCATAGACCTGAATATGACTTATGTGACATTGCTGCAGTTTGGTAACCTTTGCTGTTCATCTAACCTTCACTGAACTGCAGTGTTGTGTTGTCAATCAGATCTGCTCATTAATGCTGAAACTGTTGATGTCAGTTTTAAAAATCATCTGTCATGGGACCATGCCAGTATACTGGGAAATAAAAATATGTGTTAAAGCCTTTTTTTTTTAAGCAATCAGGCAAAGTATAACTTTGCTTCTGAGCAATGAAAAGGACAAATTCCAGCAAACAGCTTTGTTATATTTGTAGAAAGATCTATTGGTATGCAACATGTATAGCCTGTATTAATTTATTTTTTACGTCCTTTTTTTCTTGAGATATGTTATTTTACTTGTTGGGGGATTTTTCTTTAACAGGATAAGAATGGGAGACATATTTTACTATCTTGTGACATTTCATTAAAGTTAGGATCAATAGGAATATGTGAAAATACCTTTTTGGCCTTAAACGGCTGTGCCAGTGTTTATACAGACTTCTTGTGTTACATCATAGTAACCTGAATAAAATCATGTTTATGCCTGCTGCTTTGTCATCTTTTTCTGTCCTTGGCCTTACTTGCTTTAGTAAAATACTTCTAAGAATTTTCTTTAATTGTGGCAAATGAGCTGTTGATTTCCTGTGGATGCTAATGGTGCATGGGCTCTCTGGAAATGAGCCGCTTGCTTTATTTCCATGTAATCTCGCAGGCAGTCTTCAAGATACAGAGATAGCTCTTCCTAATCAGCCAAAAATCTCATTAGCTTCAAGATGAGACTTGTGTGAGGAAAAGAAGATGTAGCATGGTGTGAGTCCTGGGGCTTTGATCTGATGAGGACACGAGGAACATAACCTGAAGTCACAGCAGAGCTATTGGTGAGCCTCAACCCCCCAAAAGGGTGCGAGACTCCTCTGGACAACCTTCTGTCTGGAGGTGAGATTTGCAGGGGAGGTTGGAGTCATATTTAATAAAGCAGCTGTTCATTAGCTGCTATCCTTAGGAACTTGCAGAAATCCCCATAGGTGGCTTCCTGTGGCTTTCGTGTCCCTCCGTACTTCTGAGTCTCAAGATGCTTACTCACGTCTTGTCAGAACTTTGTTACTCTCCTTAACTCTGCCAAGTATTTCTGCTGGAAAGAAAGAGTACAGTGTTTTTACTTCTGAAACTTTGTTAGAAACAAACGATAAAAGATTGTGAGCACAGGATGGAAAGGGATAGCAAGTCTGAAATCCTGGGGCTCAGTGGAGTTGCCTCTGATGCTGGCGTTACACCTCTTCATCGAAGGGCCTTGCGTGCAGCCCAGCTCCCGAAAGCCTGAGGTGCTCCCGTGCCTGCTGCAGCTTGTCTCCACATGGTGACTGCTCTTTTTTTTCAGCTACAAACCACTTCTGTCATCCATTGTTACTTTATTCAGGTCTCCATCTGCCCCAGCTACTCAACAGTGCTTATGGCAGTGTTTTCCATGACCTGCATTTTCCATAGTTTCTTTAATATTGTGCTCTGTGATAGTTTACTTCCCCTGGTCCCTGTTTGAATGCTACTATGTTAGCAAAAAAACCCACCAGATGGCCACAATTTTTCACTTGTGCAGGTGCCACGCTGTTTTAATCAGTTGTGCTGACCCATCTTAGCTTTTGTATTTATTACATGCAGGAATAATGACCAAAGGCTTAAACTCATCTGCTGTGATTAGACCTTGAACAAGGGTTTCAGCAGAATGCTTTAGAAGTTAAGCTTTTACTTGTTTGTGTAGTGTAATAGATAGCTCATTGTCTTGGAGTAGATGTTACAAGGTACGCTGCAAAATGAGTGGGAAGATGTATTCTTAATGCTGGCCATAATACATTAAATAGATTCCATAAATGTTTCTGATCCTTTTTTTTTGTGAGTAGTTGGAACTAAGGGTGTTGACAGAGATGTTCCAAAATCGCCCAAATTACCAAAATTCAGTTCATGAACAGGCACTTGCAGGTCCAAGGAAAAGATCTCCCTGCTTAGAGCAAAAATGATCAAGCTGAAAGGGAGCACAAAATGTTTTACAAGGTTAATAACCAGTGCGAGTGATTGACACTTCTTAGAATGATTTACATGTGCACATTTATTTTAGCTTATTTTTACTGAGGAGGGGTGGGTTTGGGTTTGTTTTAGTTGTTTTGGTCTGGGTTTGTTTTCAGTTTGGCTCTGCAAAAGGAGGGCTTTGTTTTACCAGTGCAGCCCAAAGAAATAAAAATATGAAGATAGATTGTTCCCATATCCAAACCCTGCACCTGTTCTGAGCAGGGTAATTGCTAACAAGCTGCTCTCTTTTTAAAATGCCTGTTATCTGTAGAGCTGACAGAATCCTGCATTCCTCTGAAAGTGGCATTTTACAATGACTCTGAAAAGAAGTGCCAATGTTTTCATGAATAAAGATATTGACCGGGGAAAGCAATTGTGTGATCATAATCATTGAGACAAGAACTCTAGCAACAGGATCTTATAGCACAGCGGATTGTAAAGGGAACATGAGGGATGAAAATGATAGGTACTTATGCAAATGGATTAGAACTATCCTGTGCCACTTTGTGGATCTGTCTTTGAGTCTCTCTTGCTATCTAGGCCATGGGATTAGTCAAAAACAGCTGGAAAGGAATGGACACAATCACTTAATCACAAAATCAGAAGGCTTGCTGGGGTAATTTTCCTTCAAATAGCACACTGCAAACCCAGGGCAGGTAGTACTTAATATCAGTTGCAAGCCCAGCTCTGTAAAGAGCTTTGGAAAGACTGCAATCTTTCTATTATAAGTGTATTGAGTCTGTCCTTTAAAACACCTGAAATGCAACATGAAATTATTTGTCTTTCTTTCATTTATCACCTTTTCTTTATGTTTGTGGAATGCAAATGGCGAGAGTTTAATGAAGTGATATTGTTGTGATTACATCTAAGCTGCAGAGTGAGACTCATTCTCATTCCTGCTGCAAAGCAAATTACATTTGCTTTTCCTACTCTAATGCACTTTGCCCCTGAAATTCTTGCCAAAATAAGGGGGGGGTGGCTGTGATTCTTCTTAGTGCTTTTCTCTGTAGGCTTTGTCCTGGTGGCAGAACAGCATAAAAAAAAGAAAAAAAGACAAAGCAGACGATTCATTCAAGGCTTCAGAAGATGCCGTGTTGGCAGAACCTGCTACAGCCCCGAACTGCTACAGCCCAAAGCTCCTCTAAGATCCTTCATCTGTCCTTGGTGCCTCACCACAAGACCAGGCAAGCACCAGACACTGCTGCAGCTCAGTGCTGGTGGGTTTTGTTTTACCTGAGACCCAGAGTCTCGAGGTAAACGCCAATGTGCAGACCCGAACTGTTGGGCACGTCAGCCTGGTAAAGTTCACTCCAGACTGCAGAAATTATGGCAGAATCTCTGTTTTCAGTTGGAGATGTACCCAGCAGAAGCAGTTAAAACTGCTTGAATTCTTGTTCTTAATTTTTATAGGGAAGTGCATATTTTTTGCATTTGGCTCATCCCGCCATTTGTCAGCTGGGTCGAGGCAGCATGGGCAGGAGCTCTGGGAGAAAAAGCAGTGTAGTTAAACGCCAGCTCTCAGGGTTAGCCTGCCTCTGAAAGTTTGCTTTTCACTTCTTCTCCCAAAGGGGATGCTGCATTTTAACTAACAAATGTTTTCTGGAAAAGCCTGGCAGAGGCCCTCTGTAGTTGTCAGGCTTCAGCCAGTGCCCTTCCACATCCCTGCTTCCACCAGGCACTCTCCTACTGCTTCTGGCAGTATTTCCATGGAGGAAACTGTACTGTGGTTTACACAAATAGTTTTCCAAGAAATCCGGAAAATGCTGTTGAGATAATTAAAAAACCTGACTTGCTAATGCAGCATTTTATGCCAATATTTTCTGACGTTTTGTTCTCTTGCAACAACCTTACTTGTACACACTTGCTGGAAAAATCATGTCTTAAAGACTTAACTATCCTCATTGATTAAGGATAAAACTGTTTGACTTCATAAGCTTTAGGAAGGAAACTGTGACTTTTTTTCTGGTTATGCTGCTTACAAGAAAGACTGTAAGTTTATTCAGGTGGAAATACGGAAATACTTAAAAGTTTTTTGCCTTTTCTTCTACTACATCTCTTAATTCTGAGTGATTCTTTTTCTCAGATCAATATCCCCAACACTACTTGAAATATACACTTGCATTTCTGTGTCAATGGATAAAAAATATTTCTATATGAAATAAACCTAATGGAGTTTAGTTTCATTTTGTTATTTCTCTTGTAATAGGAGCTTGGGTCAGGTCTTGTTACAGTCTTGTGTAATACAGCCATTATGGAGGAAATCTTGTAGTTTTTTATTCTAAAGATGAAAATCCGTGTCAGAATCTGTATTTCATTCAAAAATAGAGAACAAAACCTCAGAACTACTGAATGAGGCTGCAGCCTTCTACAGCAGGGTTACAGTGCTGGTGGATCAGGGAAAAGCAACTGACGTGGGCCTGTGCAAGGCTTTTGGCACTGTCCCACATGACATCCTTGTCTCTGAGCTGGAGAGGCGTGGATGGAGCACTGGATAAGGAATTGGCTGGATGGCTGCACTCAGAGCGTTGTGGTCAATGGCTCAATGCCCAAGTGCAGACCAGGGACAAGGGGGATTCCTCAGGGGTTGGTACTGAGGCTGGTGCTGTTTATCATCTGTGGCAGGGACATGGACAGTGGGACCAAGGGCACCCTCAGCAAGTTCCCAACGACACCAAGCTGTGCTGACACCCTGGAGGGAAGGGATGCCATCCAGAGGGACCTGGACAGGCTGGAGAGATGAGCTTGTGATGTGAATTCATCAAGTTCAACAAGGCCAAGTGCAAGGTCCAGCACGAGGGGTTGTGGCAATTCCAAGCACAAATAAAGGCTGGGCGGAGAATAGATTGACAGCAGCTCTGAGCAGAAGGATTTGGGGTGCTGGTGAATGAAAAGCTCAACATGACCCAGCAATGTGCACTTGCAGCCCAGAAATCCAACTGCACCCTGGGCTGCACCCAAAGCTCTGTGGGCAGCAGGGCAAGGGAGGGGATTCTGCCTCCCTGCCCTGCTCTGGTGAGACCCCACCTGCAGAGCTGCATCCAGCTCCGGGGCCTCCAGCATAAGAAGGGTGTGGACCCTGTTGGAGGGAGTCCAGAGGAGGTCACAAAGATGCTCAGAGGGCTGGAGCACCTCTCCTGCACAGACAGGCTGAGAGAGTTGGGGCTGTTCAGCCTGGAGTAGCGAAAGCGCTGGGGAAACCTTAGAGCAACTTCCAGTACCTAATGGGTTTACAAGAGAGCTGGAGAGGGGCTCTTTACAAGGGCTTGTAGTGACAGGAGAAGGGAGAATGGCTTTAAACTGAAAGGGGACAGGCTTACATTAGACAGAAGAAAAAAATTCCTCACTGAGAGGGTGTGGCACTGGAACAGGTTCCCAGGAGAAGCAGTGGATTTCCTGACAGTGTTCAAGGCCAGTCTGCTTTGAGCAACCTGGTCTAGTGGAAGAAGTTGGGGGGTAGACTGAGCTGATCTTTAAGGTCCCTTCCAACTCAAACCATTTTATGATTCTGTGCCATAGATATTCAAAGCCATGTCTTGCTGCTGCTTAAAAGATTTTCATGCCTGTAGTGAATCAGTTCATCATCAGCCTGTAAACTGTGTTTGGAGATGGAGTATATATTTAGAAAACAGCCTAGAAGAGGAGAGAGAAAGATGCTTCAGCCTATTAGAATTATATTTGCTTTGCATATTTGCTGGATACATTTTTTCAGCATTTCCCTCTGAAATACCTTGTGTTGCAGTGGGGATTGGGATTTAGCATAGAGGGATGCAGAGAGGCTGAAATGCCTCATGCTTTCCTCTGACAGCCACAGCCTGTCCTCCCTCCCACACCCAGTCTCTGCAGGTTTTTGTTTTAGCCTTTCTTTTGGTTACTGCTGCAGGATTTGCAACCTGTGTAATGATATATCATGCATATCACACAAATCTTAAATGCTTTTGTAAGGCCAGTCTTTTAGGAGTCTTTTCAAGAGAATGGAGATAGTCACAGAGCAGAAACGTTGGGCTTTGACCTCCGGTTGCATGCACTGAGATCCCTGATGGTGAGTGCTTGTAAGCTCTTGGTAAATGTGGTCTTTAGCATTTGGCAGCAGTAGGCACTGGGATCTCTAACATTGGTGTGCAGTGGTTTTGTGCATGCAGTGTTTCGTTTTTCTCTCTGTAGCTATGTTTCAGTAAGGTATTACTCAATCGCAAATTACATTCAGAAACATACATTACTCGAGGATTGTTTTTGGCAATAACGCAATTAAATGGTTTGTGAAAAAGCTCCTATAAATAATGAGAAAACTTGCAATTGTATTATTCTTTGTGCAGCCATTTTCTGATTCATTAGAGTCAGATTGTAAAATCTGTAATAACATTATAGATACTGTCATATATAAACCACCATATTCAAGAGTTGGTATTTTTTCAAACCACATTAATAGAAGAGCCTGTTTAGAAGATTAAATCCTTAAATATCCATCTGTGTCTGCATTGTTGTTAAGTGCCACTTAGCAGATGGTTGTGGGGAAACTGTATCGTGTCAAAAGCTTCTCATTGTATGGCTCTCTGTGATGTTTCCTCTTGAATGCCTCTATCTTCCTGTCACACTCAGAAATCACAGCTTCTGTCTTGCCAGTGATACACAGGCCAAGCCTCTATTTAACTGCCTTTTGCGTATGGGCATTTTGAAAAGCAGCGCGAGGCTAAAAATATTTTATTGTTGAAGAACTGCAGCTGACACTGTTTTAAAACTGTGTAGCTTACAGTCCAAAAGTTGCATTGGTTAGCGTCAAAAAAGTTAATTGGAGATGCCCTTGATAGTGATTGTGCTATGAATTCACTTTATTATAGTAATCTTTCTAATATTTCATCACATATTCTTCGTGTACAATAACTTCATAAATGTCTTACAAGAATGTTGTCACTCAATATCAAAACATCATCATGACCTTTAATAAATTCTAATACAACAATTTGATGCAACTCTTAATTTCAATCCAAATATTAAAACCAAATATCTCGATGGGAGATAAGTCCTTCTTTTTGTGCCAGTCTCCAAGTTTTCAGCTAGTGGGAAGCCCCCTTCTTTCTCACTGTGGGAACCAATAAGCTTTGTATGCTCAGTACTTGATTCATCTCTTTGATATTCTCCTTGCAAAAATTTGCAGAAGTATTTAAAATGAAGCTTTACTTTAAGAAACTATGTCTGCAGAGAAGAACCTTGTGAATAAAGAGGACTTTTGGTACATTTTTTAGAGGTATTCATCAAGTTCTCCAGCTTCTGTCATTTTAAGTCAGTTCTTTGGAACAGGGTTTTACGATGCTCTGAGGGAAACTACAGTTTTCTCCCTACCACTTGATTCTTTGAGCTGCTAGTTCTTGTCTTAAATTGGATTCAGTCAGGTGTCATTTAAATAAGGCTACTACTGTGATGTTTAGAATAAATTTGTATTTTCTACACTGTGCTATTATCACTTTAAAACAATTCTTACTTAAAGGAGAGTAGGGGCTTGGATCTGAGTTCACATGCAGGATGCAGAAGTTCTGTATTTTTGTGGAAGGGCTGTGGATCCCTGCAATGTCAGCGTGGCCAGTGCTGTCCAGAGAGGATGGAAGCACACAGTGCCAAAGGGGCTCATGAAGCAATCATGCAGGCCTTGAAGACCTGTGTCTAAGGCTAGTCAGGCTGTGGTAATTAGAATTTCACGAGGTGGGAAGGAAAATGAGGGAAGCAGGAGGGCTTGAAAGTGGTTGGGAAGCAGGGGGAATGGGGTGGGGAAAGGAAACAGGTGCCAGGAGTTCCTGCTTACACCATTTTTTTGCCCTGAGTGCTGAAGACAGGAGTCCTGAACTTTAATGAAGAACCCCACAGGTATCTAAGACATGTTGTTGGTTGTAATGAGGTTCTTCCACATGGTGATCCCAGGAAAGCTGCAGAGTTCAGTGTGGCAGGGACTGGCCACAAATCCTGTGCTGCAGCTGCCCTTGGTCACTTCTGCCGGCTGTAGTTGAACATCATCCATTGCCTGACACCGGGTCAGTATCAACACCCAAGAGGAGATTTCTGTGATAATAAAGGGGTTCAGTTGTTCAGACAGGACTGGCTGCAGCCCAGGCTGCCGGTGGCCATCGCCTGGGTTTGGGGTGGGGAGGGGCAGGCTGGCACCTCTCAGGTGAGGGAGCTGCTGCTGTGATGACCAGCCATGAGTAGGGGCTGCACTGAGGAGACAGAATGGCTGCTCTTCCACTCTGGTGAGGCTAAAAATCTCAAAAATGGGCAATCTCGGGCAGGCTGGGCAGGATGATGGGTCCAGCAGGCAGAAGACGTTCTGGGAAGAGGGGGAGGTTCCTTGCTGGGAGCTGTGATGGGCTGAGGACTGCTGTGAGAATTCCCTGTGGGATTGCACAGAGTTTGTGTTGGGCAATTCCCCTCCTGTTTCCTGGAAAAGAGGACCAGGGAGAGAAGCTGTCTTTTACAGGTAGAAATGAACAGGCAAGGGGTTGGAAAAACAACATTAAGTAGTTAAAGACGCTATTGCTGCTGTGGGTGACGTGTGATGCTGAGGTGGTGTATGTGAGCCAAGAAGGCACAAGAACATTGCCACTTTCTGTTAAGACTTCTCCGTTTCACACTCATTGTAACCCAAAAATGCAAAATGAAATAATGTGTATGTGAAAAAATTTTACCATGCTTTTGGAAGCTTGTAAAACATAGCAGGAGGTGTTGTTTTTTGGGGTTTTTTTTTGCAGTCTTACCATAGCATTTAATTTTGAGGTACTAAAGGCACATGTAATTGTGGGAGAGAAACATTTCTGCTTGCCAAATCTAGATAGAAAAAATACTGTTTTCTGTGAGGGAAGGTTAGGGTTGTAAGAAAAAACTGTACTAGTTTTGTCATTGTGTTGTTAGATGTTTATGTGCTGTTGGGTCTCAAACTGTACCGTGAACATGGGCAGTGCATTGTTATTATTGAAAAAATGTAAATGGTGCCTGGCAGGAGTTAAACGTGTAACAATAGAGGATATGGGCTTAAGTGCACTGGTAGTTACAGAAGCATTCATTTAACATTTGTTATAAGCTACTGTTGTTTTTTTTATAACTAATAGGGGAGCAGTTTACAGTTGATCTACTGCATAGAGAAAAAGAGCTTGTAGCTTCAGATGCAATACTTGCAGCCTCAGGCAGTTTTGCTAATGCTTTCTATTACAAATAAGTTTAATAGTGTGCATTAAAAAGGATGTGTATTTAAACCTTTATGGTCCATACCATGTTAGGTAGAATTACCGTAAATTGCTACATTTCATTTCTGTAATTATCTTACAAACTGCTAGTTGATATTGTCCTGAAGTTTATGTTCAGGACATTTTAACACCAGTTTTATTTTGGACAGCTTGCATAAGATCATTTGATTGTCTCTTAGGGGTATAAAATTACATATATATATTTAAAAAAAAGAAAGAGATCTATTTAAAAAGCATGAGAGTTACACACCTTTGGATGACTCTGTGTACTTTGGAGAAGGGAGGGATCATGATCACCTCCCGTGCTGTGATTATGAGTGTGCACAGAGCAATTTTCCTATCGCTAATAGTTCTGGAAATGTATGTTTATGAAACGTGGTCTTTTCCTTTTATTTCATTTTTTTCCATTCCTGTAGGAACTTGGAAGTAACAGCCCTCCGCAGAGGAACTGGAAGGGAATTGCTATTGCGCTGCTGGTGATTCTAGTTGTTTGTTCACTCATCACTATGTCAGTCATTCTTTTAACCCCAGGTAACCTACTTCTTTATTTTATCTTATTAAAGGTGTATGATTTATAATGCAGTCATCAAAAGCAACAAATGTTAAAGTGTCTCTTGCCTTTAAGCATCCTTAACTTGTGGCTGTTGTAAATTTGGTGCCTGTAGGGACTCGGGAGCTACTGGAGGCCTTGTGGACCATAAGTATTTGGGGTTGGCAGTGGGGCCTTAGGATTGTGTTGGCCTTGAGAGGGCTACAGCAATCCTTGTGAGCCTCAGCAGGTGTGAGCTGACTTCTAGAGTTTGCTGTTGGTTTTTGGTGTAATTTCAGATTCACAGATGAGCTAAGAGAAAGCTGTATGCCATGGAAAGTGATTCCGAGAATGAAGCTTCTCGCTGAATCACAAGCATGCATCTTCCATACGTACATGCACAAGCTTCTTCCCTTGTCTTTCTTTCAGAAAAAAAGAGGGGAAGGTAATGGTCCAGTCGCAGAAAAAAAAAAAAAAGGGAGAGGGCAAGAAGTAGATGAAAAGAGCAAACACTGCACAAGTTTAAAAAAAAAAAAAAATCTTTGAATCCTTTTGCCAGTTTTAAAGTTGCAGTGTAAAGTACCTGATATGCATGGCATGCCTAGATAGTAAATACTGGTCTGCAAATATTCTGCCATTCCAGTGCTCAGTTTGTGTAAACCAGAAAGTTAATGGAGCTCTTTTTAGTGAAATAATGGTTCCAGACTGTTTGGCCACGGGATGAAATCCTCGAGGGAAGCTGGCTGAGTCTGTGCATGGGCAAGTACAGCAGCAGAGTGCTGCTGCTTTAAAGGAAGGTGATGAGGCTGAATGGTAAAGGATCAAAAAGCTCTGCTTGTCAGAGGGGAGGAGACAGCTGGAAAGAGTCTGCAGGAACACTATGGATAGTCTGCTTCCTCTGTTCTGTGTAAATATCTACTCCTTACGCCTGGTGCTGTCCAAGATGACTGTTTGCTTATTTCCACTTAGATCATGTTGAGAAAAATAAAAGCAAAGTTGTGCTGTGTAGTCTCAGTGTATAGGAGCTTCTTCAGGGACTGATAAAAAAGAGATTTTGAGGGCAAATAATAGGGTGTCCTGATACACTTTGAGACAGAAGACTGTTTTTTGTTTCAAAGAGAGGTAGCTTTTTTCTGAAGCCTTGTAAAATATCAAGTGTTTGCTGGAATCTACAATAATAACTATCAGTTGTGGCTCTTATATCTATACAGAATTATTAATGATGTAAAAACATAAACTGAAATCTTTGAAAGCACTCATGGAAAAAGAATAAACAACCTAGGGGAATGTTAACTTTTTTTTAAAAAAATATGTTAAAAAAGCTCAGTGAATTACAACATCTCTGAGGCTGTTTCAAATTCCAGAGATCTTCCTTGAAAACTTGTGTAAGCTGGGACCTACATTTCAGTTCAAGTCATGCGAGTGAAAACTAGTTCTGTCAGCTCAGATGCTCTAAGATATCCCATAGAGACTGTAAAGCTCGATATAAATAAAAACCTTTCTCCCAGAACGATCTAGGTCTGTAAAACTGAGCTTTCTTGTGGGCTGGAAATGCTTACCATGGAAAGCTTAGGAGGTACATTGTAGGATAGATACTTCTTTGGCCCTAATCAGTGCTGTTCTCCCTTCACTTTCATTATTAATTTCTTTGATTATTATTAATTATTAATACAGTTTGGGCAGAAGATATTTTGCTACTCTGTTGGTCTGCTGGCAGATGCTAAGCGCTATAGCTGAAGCTATTTTGTCATCAATGTGTGTTAAATCACTTTGGGGTGTCCAGTGTTTGAGGGGAGGAAAAAAGTTGGAGACTTTTTTCACACACCTGGCTGTTGTGAGGTGCTCAGTTTCTGAGTTGATCCTATTTTGTTATTATAAATATTTGGGTTCGAAAATCCTTCTCATAAAATATAATAGGTCTGAATGAAGATATTCAGTGCAAATGTCCTTCGTTACCTTGGGATCCTTCAGTGTTCATTTCCAGTACTATTCTGAGCATCACAGAGTTCTCTCCCTATTTAGTTCTGCCTGTATGGATGGGTGCTTTTTAGAGTTCTTGTAAATTCCCCTAAACACTGTAAATCACACTGCTTCTTTTTATGGAAATGACGATAATCTCAGATGGTCACTGCTCAGAAGCCTGATTGTTTCACTGGTGTTTTTGGAGGCAAAAGTGTATTTACTGATATGCCAAACACAACAGCAATGATCTCTTTTGCCTGCAGTGATTTACACATTGTTTTGTCCACAATATAAGAAACTCTTAGGTCTGTGTACGCTAACAGTTGACATTTGAGCTCTCTCAAATTTTGAGCTACAGCTTTCCTGCCTTTTAACAGAGGGATCAATGCTTGCAAATGGGATAACAAGTTTTTAAAATAAAGTGTAATTCATATGCAAAAGGCTTCCAAGAGGCTTTAGCTTCCATTTTAATATAATTTCCACAGAAATGGTATTAAAACTAAAAGGAAATTCATGATCTTTTGTTATTATCTTATATTACATGAAATATAACTTGACTATACAATACTAAGCAGGATCTCTGTTGAAATAAGAGATGTATTTTGACCTATGAATATCTTAGCTTCTGTTCAAATCTGAAACCTGTGTGTTGCAATTATGGTTGTGGTTTTAGTAAATTGTACCAACAATATCAGTAACATTTTTGATTGTTCTATCTTGCTTCTCATCTATGACAATCCTCAGAATCTTTAATTGCTCTCAACAAAGAAATGGAAAAGTGGAAGACCAGACCATCCAGTGATGTAAAACGTTAGTGGCAGAGTCTGAATGAACTCTCAGCCCAGTAACCACTTGCTGGGGCTCAGCAGCTCTCTGTGAGCCCCCTTGGACTAGGGAATACATTAAATAAACCCCATTGCTCCCAGCAAGTAGAAATTGCTGCAGTGCTCCCTCCATACCTGGGAGTAGAAGGCTTGCAGGCAAATATCCCTGCTGGTTTTCTTCAAAATTAGGTAAGTGTAAGGACAAAGAAAGTGCACAGAGATGCCGAAGAATGAGATTATCCTTGTTAAAGCAGGGGACTGGAATGGAAAAACTTGGAAGTTTCAGAATAGGAGCCTGTCTGTCCTCTGGGGAAACTGAATTATGAATCTAGTGATTTTTGTTTAATATTTGGAGTGGATTGCTGGAGAAATATTTAAGAGGAAACAAAAGAAAATACCTTGGGAATAATCTTTTAAATGTAGCTTTATATTGGGAATTAGTGGCCAGTATGGAAATGCCTGTCCATGAGATGCCATCATTTGGTTTGTGTGTCAGGATAAATATTACACAGGTACCTTTCTTCTTCTGCTTTTGTTCTGTTTTGTGGTTTTGAGATTTCATCACACACCTGCATATACTGAAACAGTCATAGGCAGATTTTTAGGTATCAGTGACCTTAAATCATTCCAGCCTAAGAGTTGTATGGATGTGGCCACCCCTGTACAGATGTTTTGCCACAACACTTAAGGCTGTTTTTTCGTTTTGGGACTGACAGTAGTTCTACCTTCACGTTAACTTAAGAGTTTCTGAAGGTGTGGAAGACTCGAGTGCTTTTTCTAGGACTCCCTTACTGAGATATTGATGTTGGCATTTAAACTGTGCCTGCTGATACGTGCACTTACTGTTGAGCAAAGTGGCACCTACCTCTACTCGTAGACTCAAGGAAAACTCACACATGATGGGAAAAAAGGACACCTTTTCAGAAAAATCACTTCAGAGAACGTTTAGGTCAGATGAACTGTCAGAAAATGCTTTTTGTGGAAAGGGTTGAGTAAAATGAAGCTCTGGGAAGAGAATCCATTTGGATTATGTCCAGTAGATAAACTGTTCAGAGTTAGGGCTGACCTCTCCATACCCTCTCTCGTACTACTCTGAAAGGAAAAGAAAGCAAACTACAATTTTTTTTATGATGTGGATGTTCATTGCAAGAAGATCCAGGTTTCTGTTCAATTCTGTATAGACTCCCTGTAACTACTGTAAACTGGCAGGCAGCTTTTGATATCTGACTATTTTCTGGCAAGTTTTCTTCCTTTGTCATGTAAACACAAAGTGAGCTATACTAATTCCCAGTTACACTTGTTAGCTTGCACACAGTTTACTAGTGGTGTTTATTCCACTTCTCAGATGGCATTTAACATCAAGCCTTTATCCTAATTTCTAGTGTAAAAACACTTTTTTACCACAGAAAATTCAGTAGGGAGCTTCAGTTAACGGCATACTACAGTACGTAATTATTAGTTTTATTTCCTAAGTTAGAAGGCAAATTTTATGAGGTGTTTCGACTACATTTAACCTGCAAAAATAATATCCTATAAACTCGTGAAAAGTAGCAAGGCCATTAATTTCTACTTTTACAGTCTTCTAGTTTAGTAAGCAGAAACAGGTTTGTCATTTTGAATTAATACATGCCAGTATTTGAACTATTTTTAGTTGGAGGTACAGTTAAGAAGTAGTAATTTAGTTTTTAACATTTGGTTTTGTTTGTATCTTCTGTAATCTGTGTCATTTGCTATACATAAATATATATAATTTCAGACCAAAATACAGAAATCTGTGGCAGATAGTGTGAAGACATTGGAAATATCATTCCTTCAAGAATAATTCAATAAAATTTACAATGGAAATGAAAAAGAGATAGTAGGCTATTTTGTAATGTAAAAAATACAAAGTAGCAAAAGGAAGTCTTTAAAATAAAACAAGTACATCCTGGAATCAAAGATTAGTTTGGGTTGGAAGGGACCTTAAAGATCATCTCATTCCAACACCCCTGCCATGGGCAGGGACACCTTCCACTATCCCAGGTGGCTCCAAGCCCTGTCCAGCGTGGTTCTGAGCACTTCCAGGGATGGGGCAGACACAGCTGCTCTGGGCACCCTGTGCCAGGGCCTCACCACCCTCACAGGGAAGAATTTCTTCCTAACTCCTAATCTAAACCTGCCCTCTGTCAGTTTAAAGCCATTCCCCCTTGTCCTGTCACTCCATGCCCTTGTAAAAAGTCCCTCTCCAGCTTTCTTGGAGCCCCCTTAGGTATTGGAAGGTGCCCTAAGGTCTTGCTGGAGCCTTCTCTTCCCCAGGCTGAAGAGTCTCAGATCTCCCTCTGTCTCCATAGCAGAGGTGCTCCAGCCCTCTGAGCATCTTTTTTGGCCTCATCTGGACCTGCTCCAGCAGGTCCGTGTCCTTGTCACTTGGAGAAGAGTTACCAACAGTGCATCCCAGGAGCCTTCTGGGTTGGTTATGCCTAGCTCTGCTGTCCCCCCAAGAGGTATTGGGGTGGTTGGAGTCACCCACGAGGACCAGGGCTCGTGGACGTGAGGACGCTCCCCTGTGTCGTGCAGCTCGGGTGGCCTGTAGCAGCCCCCTGCTGTAATGCCACCTGTCCCTGCCCTCCCTTTAACCCTGACCCATGAGGTCAGCTCCTCATCCATCCTCAGGTGCAGCTCTATGCGTTGCAGCAGGTCACTGACACACAGGGCCACCCCGTCCTGTCCTCCCCTGCCCGTGAGTACAAACATCGTGAAGGACAACTAATCTGTGCTTGTGCTCAATAAAGATTAACCCAGCAGAGTGTTTTGAGCGTTCCCATGATGTGTGATTCATCTTGTTACAGATAAACTGGGCACCTGAGATATTGACAGAGTGGGAAGCTAGAGTTAAGGGTTATAAACAGGGCTCTCTTGTGGTAAAAACTTAGCATTAGAAAAAAATTACTTTTCGAACATCTAGGAGAGTTGCTTGAAGATGCCAGCTTTTTTCAGTTTACAAATGCTAACCGTAATTTAAAAACTTACTTTAAAATCTAATTTGTATCGAGATTTCTTGGCAGGGATGTGATAGAAGACAGAGAGCAGAGCCAGCGTTTCTTTCTTCTCTGATAGCCTTTCTGTGCTCAGCTGATACATTGTTTTAGCGATTTTTATTTAAGCAGTTGGAAAAAGATCTGGCATAGGTAAGGCAATCTTTGGCAACATAACAGCTTGTGTGAGCTTGATTGCATGTTGGCAAACTGGCAGGAAATAAAGGGTCACAGTTAAGTAGAAACAGACTCAGGTGAGGTTAGAAGGGAAACCCGTTTGGAATTATAGACGGCATCAGGACCAGAGTGTGTTGAATCCAAACAGGGGATGGAAAACAGTTTATCAAGGGTAGGTTGTCAACAAGGTTTTGGAGAAAGGGGATAATAGGCATGTGAAGAGCCCAGTGTTTGATGCTGTTAAGTCAGAAGCAGTGTTTTGATGACACAATAATGTATTTGTGGAGCTGAATAGAGCACACATAACAACAGGTGCTTACTTTGAAGATAAAAAACACAGTGTGTGGCAGGAGCAAGAGCTAACAAGGTCCCATGATGTGTAAACAGAGGGATTAGGTATAAATCAAGAGAGATAATGTTGCTCTGCTGTAAAGCTCCAGTAAGACTGCAAGTGGAATATTGTGTCCCATGCTGGACTGGCTGATGAAAAAAAAACAACCAGAAACAACTCCAAACAGGCTGTTCTGATCCCTGGGAGGTAGGAGGAGGGCAAAAACTTATTTGAGGATTAGAATGTGTGTCTTGTGAGAGAGGATTTGGACAACTCTGCCTGCTTAGCCTTACAAGACATGAAGTGCAGGAAGAGTTGATTACAGTGGGTAAGTGCTTCCCGGGGCCCTGCTGCCACCTGGGAGGGAGGAACATGCAAAATGCAGCAGAGCTGTGCTGTGAGCAGCTGTGATGGCCTTGTGGCTATTGTAAATTCATGATGTGCATTAAAAGGGAGTTTCTCTTCAGTACACCAAGGATGCACCTTATTAATACCAGCTGAAGTGACTGCAGCAGGCAGTGCTGACATTTAAAGGCAAAAATATCATATTGCTGTTGATTCCAGTAAGCTTTCAGCTGGCCTTCTAATTGAGAAATTTGGCTGAATAAAGACCAATAACGACACTACTGATTGACTTTATTCTCTGTGAAGGATCACATTTTCATCTGAAATGTATTACAGGATATGACCTTTATAAAGCAGGTTTCTTTGTTAGAAGTGTCCTGGTAACATAGTGGGTTGACACAAAGATCATGAGATTGCTGCTTGACTGCTGCGATGCCAGAACCTCTTTTGGTACGTGTCTGCCATCAGAGCGCTCTTTAATATCAGCAAGGACAAAATCTGCCTGACACAAAGCTCCTCTCGTGGAGAAGGTAGATGTCTGACACATTGGAAGGAAAAGATCATAGAGAAGAGAAATAGTGCAGTAATTTATGGTAACCTGCCCAACAATATCAAATCATTTAAAAAACCTGGCTGGGCATGGGACTGGTTGTGTGGGGAGTGCATGGGGGCATCTTTTTGCAAGGGCACAGGCAACAAACAGCACAGCTTTTGGCAGCTGCTGCTCTAAACAGCCTAAAGCTGTCAGGTGAAGGGCAAGCTGCTGCCAGTGATCATTCCATAGAAACTTTGGGGATTTGTCTTTTGACACTAAAACTTTTGCTTTAATAATAATGGTTCAACATTACCACTGTTAGTGCAGCAGTTCCCTATTGAATCTTCATGATTTATTTATTTAGCTTACAGCACAAGAACACTGATATTTAGCAGAGCTTCTTTTCTACTTTTCTGAAGTGTGGAGATGATTTTAGATGCAGGAGAATTATTCTGGTTTGTTTTGTTTTGTTTTGTAAGTCAGCATTGGCTAATGTTCAGAAGTGCAGTACTCCTGGGTTCTGTCATGTTTGGGGAAAACACCAGGCTGTTAGCCAAGTTATGTTGTTCTAGTCACTAGAAAGCAAGCACAGGCTATAAAATGTGCATGTCGAATTTTTTAAATTTAATTTTAAATTGTTGAATACGTGAGGTTGGTTCAAATTTGCTTACAGGAGTTTTTTACTTAGTTTCTCTGAGTGTAAGATACTCAATATAGCTAGCATCCTTTGGCTAGCAGGAGCTTGTTGTGTTGGTTTGTAATTTTTTGTGGTATGGGGCTGTGGTAAGAAAGAGCTTTGCTGTGAATGTCCCGATATAATAAATAGCCAAGCACTACATCCTGCAGTTGTCCTGTCCAAAAGGTACCAATTCTTTGTTTCCTGAAGCTTTACTGAACAAAAATGATACTTTTTCTTGTTGTGAAAAAAAATAAGAGCAAGGTATTGTTATGAATTTCGACAGGACTTCTGGTTCTATAATCCCAGTGTTTTGCGAGCAGCACTGAATATATTGCTTTTAGTAAGTATCTAAAATGGTCTTGTGTTTATTTTAGATGAACTCGCAAATTCATCAGAGAACAGATTATCCTTGGAAGATCTCTTCAGAAAAGAGTTCATAGTTCATAATCCAGAAGCCAAATGGATTAATGGTAAGTTTATAAACTCATGTAATTTGAAACTAGGTAAAAATTTTAAGTATTGAATGATATCATTATCCAGCCACTGAGAAAAAATAGTAAGTTAAAATTTCAAACCCTCTTGAAACTGGCCAGTATCCCAGTTTTCCTTGTAGCTCTGAATCACATCTCTTTCATTAATTTTTGAAGTGGCTTTCTAATTTTAAAGCTCTGTCTGGTAGAAACCCACTGAAATTATCTGTTCATGCTCCTGACTTGATTGGAAGCAATGGTGAAGAATTGTTTTTAAGAACTGGATCTTGCTTGTGGATTTTCAAGAAGATCAATTCTATTAATAATCTGAACTTTGGGATTTGAGAACTGGTTCTCTTCACATATAGAAAAGACTTTTGAATATTTCAATATACTTGTGCAGCTCATAGTCATTTTCCGATGTCTACAAATTGTATTTAGTGTTCTAATTCATTAAATGATTTGTGCATGGCATGCAGATTCCTCCAAAATTAAGCAGTTTTAATGTAGAAAAGAAGACAATTTCAAACTCCTTTTTTCAACTCATTGACTTCCTTTTCTCTTGACGCCATGCCTTGTTCACTTCCTTGCTGTTTGTAAGAAATGCACATGGAATGCAGTAGCAGCTGTCTGGTTTGTGTCATTGTGGTCATGTTGGTGTTACTGCAGGTGATAGAATCAAAGGGATAACAACAGGATTTGTGCACAACTGGGCATTGTTGAGGAGTGCTCAGGCAGGAGTTCGGCAGTCTGGTGGCTGTGTATGTAAATTCAGAGTGACTCTGCAAGGGAAATAATGCTTCAATTATATCAACTTGGCGTTCAACTGTAACTAGAGCTGCTTTTCTTTAGTAGGGAGCCCTCTGATTGAACTGTTGCTTTATGATAAACTCTGAAGAATGAAATGGTTGTAACAAGGATAAGTGCATTTAAAAGCAGAAGCATAAAAAAGAGAAAAGTATGGTCAATCTTTTTTTTTTTCCTCAGGACCTGCTCTGGTGTTATTTGTTACCCATTAGTTTAGGACTAGGAGAAGGGACACTCAGTTTAGTTTCCTGCCACTCCCTTTCCCCAGCTACTCCGATGACATCTCTCTGCTGAGTTGCCCGTAATTTCTTTTTTGAACTGGCTTCTGTCTGCAGTCAGTGGAAAAAAATCTGATACTGGGTAAAGCTGGAAAAGATCTTCTGCCAAGAGGAGCAGTTTCTCGTGTTTGGCAGAAAACTGTTTTCTTGTTAAGACTATTTGCTAATTAAATCATAAAGCAGGTTTTCATTTTGCTGTTCTATGTTAAATTCACAAATCAGCTGCCTTTGTCCCTACCCTTTTTGAAAAACACTGGTCCTGATTGTCAAATAAAGTTACCAAAGACCCAGTATCGTAAACTAAAGTGGTCACTAAAAGCAGGTAAGTACATAGTGGAAGAAGATCTTTATGCTGGTTCCTTCCATCTATTACTCTTATTACTTTAAAAAAATCCATGAGATTATTCTCCTAAGAGCTCTAGTAGTTGTTCATAACATGTGCATAATATTCTATGCATAAAAATAGTACTTAATTTCAAAACCCAGGACAATAAAACTAAAAGGCTGTGGATGGAGTTATGTTAAATATTGTTGATGCTATAAAACTTGTAGTTTATTGTATTTTTTAACTCTGTTCTACAGCCTGTAATAAGAGCAAAGCTTCTTTTATGAGTTTTCCAGATGTGGTAAAAAGAAATGTAGAATTTGATGCTAAACCCTTGCTTGGATACAGGTTTCTTCTGTGGTCTTCAAAATCCACCTTAAAAAGCTCATCAAAAGTGGAATATAATTTCATTAGTATCTTGCAAAAAATAGAATTTTTATTAGTATCATGCAAAAAATTGTTTTAACGATCCAGTCTAAAAGCTGTGAGATTGTACAGTTATCAACTTTTCCATCTCTTGAGAGTAATATTAGAGAAGCTATTTAATGAAGATAGGCCTTGTGTTTTATTAACAGTACATTTGCACTGATATCCAGTCTTTCTGCAGTGATGGTTTTCTGAGTCAGTGTGAAAACTTCTAAGCTTGCAGTTAGGTGTTTTCTGGTGTTTATTTGCCAATGAAACAATGAAGTCCAATAGTACAAAAAGAAGGGGGGAGAAAAGGACATTTTGCTTATTACAGTATGTGTGTGTATGAGAATTCAAGAAAAAGTGGGGGTAATTAAGGATTTATGAATTGTTTCGTATTTTTGATAAACACGGGAAAAAGTGCGTATAGCTTTTGGGGGTTTTTTATATTTTCTTTGAAAATAGCCAGTATAGTTAATGACATCACTACCTTGGATAATAAAAAACCCCACGGAATAGTCCTGCAAAGCAGCATTTCTGCTTCCTGCTTCTATTTTTGTTTTTTAAGACTTTCTTTCCTGGCGCTGTGGCATTGCAGTGATGCCCTTATGTGCATGGAGAATGAAATATATAACTTCATACTCAGATTCATTACCGTGGAGCTGGAGGGAAGCATTTGGCACTTTCTCTGGATATTGGCAGGGTAAGTGAACTCTGCACAGGATGATTTTAGTAGACAATAAATAGCTACTTACTACTTTTTGCTCCTCTTGGAATAGGATAATTTGTATCTATCTGAAAGTTTTATCATCTTTACCTCCTGGGAAGGGGTAGGGATAGAGATTGAAAAAGTGGTTCCTGCTGTAAGCAGTTTCTTTGGGGTCTGGAGCATGTTTTCTAGGAAAACAAAAAGATTTAAGGATTTCAAGTGGTGGATGAATCACTGCATCCTTAGCTAAGGCTTGGTATTTAACTGCTGCCCTTTAATGAAACTTTCCCTACTGATCTTTGGATTTTTCTGACATTATCTTCTAAGCACATTATTTCTTCCTTGTTTCAAAGCTCTTTCAATACAAAATCCATCCCCATGTAGCTATTTCTAGACTGCTCTTTAATAAGAGAAGCCCTTAAATGCAGAAGTTTTTACAGTCCATTTCCTTTTCTGCTTGAAACTGAGTCTACAATTTTATGTGCTTGCCACCAAAGTTAATAATTATGCAAATATCTGAAGTTGGAGAGGAAATGCTGGTCTTTATCTGAGATAATCAGCTGTTGCTGAAGAAAATAAAAGAAACACTACGAACTAGTTTTAAAAGTGACAAAATATATTCCCATTTTCTATAATATGTGAAGATGTACCTGTGCAGATATTCAGGTTTCTTCTTCCCTTGATTTTTTTCTCATTTTTTATTTTGGTTTATTTCAAAGGCAATATTTAGTTTTTTTCCAAACCTGACTTGGATTTTTTTTTATTCTTCGAAAGAATTTACAAATTAAAGAGTAAGAAAATAGGTATGATAGCCAGTAATTCTGTTGAAAATAACTTAGTAATTTACTAAAATTGGTCAGTTACAAATCTGATCACTTCGGCTGTAAAAGAGCATGGTGGAGAGTACACACAACCATTAACCAGGCCAATCCCTGTTAGCTGGAAAAGTGTTTAACTTCAGAATGCATTCCAGTTGTCTGGCGGAGTTTTGGAGATGTTAAATGAGAGTACATCTTCCTTTAGCATTATTGATCTTCAGGTTTTCTAATAGGAAGTACGAATTTAAAATGCTGCCAGTGAATAATGAAAGTAGTTGAACGTGACAGCTCATTGGTGCTGATAAGAGCTTTGCCTGAGAAGGGAAAGCAGCTTGGCTTACTTAAGTCTGAGCCCAAAACTGCAACATAATTTAAAATATCCAGAGGAATTAAATTTAAGAAAGCACATGGGTTAAACTTCCCCTGTGCTTTCCCTTGCAAAAAAAAAACCTGTTAAGGGACTTAAGGTTTATCTCAGATTGCTTCTGGCGGGGAGTGGAACCATTTTGCAGCAGGGAGGAGCCTTCTCTTCAGGTCTGGCCCAGCAGCCCTGAGTGTGCTTGGGGACGCTTTCTCCTGGTGCCAGGACAGTGCCTTTAACATCGTGGGACAGGGAGTGTTAGGGCAGGGTTCTCAACTCGCTGGGTGAGTGACACCAGGGCTTCTGTCGCTCTGTTGGTTGTCCACAAACCAGTGTGTGAAGCCGTGCTTGCCTGCCAGTGTCAGCAGTCTCCAGCTGGATCCTGGAGCCAGACTGAAGCGTTTTTTTCAGGATATTTTCCCAATTTCCCTCAAGTTACTTAGAAATATGTGTGCTGCCCTATGGGAAATTGTGGCAGGCTTAGGAGGGATTCAGAGATGCAGCAGCAAGCGAGTACAGTGAGGTAATGAATTATTTATTAATTTTAAAATATCATGTATATATCCTAGTTCCAAAAAGACTATTGGACAGTGTCCACACCTGTCCTGAGGTGATAGGCTGAAGCACCAGATGCCCATTTAAAAATATTATGTTACTGTACCAAAAAGATAAGTGAAAAAACAGCAGGTGTGAGAGTTATTTACAAAGACCTATCTTACTGTTTACATAGCTTGCATAGGAAAGGAAAGTTCCCACAGAATCAGTGCAAGGAGATGGAAAATTTCTCTGCCTAGCAGCTTTTCAGTATCCACAGGAAATGTTGAGGAGTCAAAAGATTTGCATTCTGTTCCTGAGGTTTGTATTTACATCTCTTGTTTCAGGGACTATAGCTGTTAATGATAATAAAATTCGGAATATTTGTGTTTATTCCTCTGTGAATATGTGAATTGCTTGCTATTTTTTCTGTTTAGACATTCTTTTCCAATCTTTCCTGTATGTGATAGAGTGTTCTGGCTGCTTGGTGATACTCTGTCAGATGGGTGTATTGCCAGCACAATGACAATATTTTTCATGTGTTTTAATAAAGAGTGTTGCAGAAGGAGCTGCAGTCTGAATGATGGGCTGCAGCAGGCAGTGCCCTGGAATCCTGTCTCGTGCTAAAGCTCAGCAAATCACCTGAGCACGTGTGGTTTTGTGTGTGTGTGCCAGCACAGGACAAAGGGTTTGCAGGGGCACTTCAAGCAGGGAGGCAAGCACAGCTCCTTTCTTTAACCAACAGCCTGAATATGAATGCAGCATTTCAATGAGAGCTTTCTGGAGGAAGCATATGTTTGCACCTCTTTCTCTTAATGCAAACCTTTGGTTTTGGAATTAGGTTTATCACTTTGTCCACCATAAAATCCAAGGTTGTGCCAGCAATCTCAGCAGGCACACCCTGTTCAGATTGAATTTTCAAAGCAAGTAATTTTTCATACACATAGGTTTTCAAGACAAAGATTCTCCAACTTTTTTTTTTGTTTCTTCCTCTTTTACAGTTTCAATGTGTTTCTTTGGAGATGATAATAAACTACTCCATCTAAGTCAGAAATATTTTCACTCTGTTTTTTTTTTTTTTTTTACTCAAGCCCTTCTATTAACTTTTTTCATTTGTTTTATTTTTGGGGTTTTTTTATGTTGTTTCCAGTTTTCCTGTATTAGCCTAAGCAGAAGCTTTCATCTGCTGAGTAATTGGTATTTCTGATGTGGGCATCTTTATTTTCAGCAGTGAGGAGAAAAGAGAATAGGTGATGACACCCCTTTTGAACATCAGGGAACCCATGGGACTGGTACAGGAGGAAATCCCTCTGCTCTCTTCACATTTATTTTGCAAATATTTATTTGATTTAGTATAGGCTCTCTTAAAAAAAAAAAAAAAGGAAAAATTATAATATTAAAGCATTTTTGCTTTACAGTTGACCAGTCATTTCACTGTCATATTTTGTAGACTGTGCAGCACAGTTAGCATGGGAAGATATAACCTGGCTGAAGAAGTATTACTTCAGCTTCTCATAATATGTTTGCTTTCCTTAAAGAGCAACTGAGAGGGTGTCTGCCCATAATTTTATTTGTGGCTGTCCCTGGCATGTTTCTCATGCTGTACACTGCCTTTGTCACCTGGGGAGTGAAGTGCGTAGAGAGTGGCCTTTGCTGGAGCTCGTGCTTCCCTTGGGTCTCTGTTGCCTCTTGTCTGTCTTGAAAAATAAAATAAAAAGTGGACCTGGGAAACCTAGCATGAAGATGGTTGAAATTGCTCTAAAATTGTTTATGATAAAAATGGAAGCGGTTTGGGAAGCACAGCACACAGTAACACATGTGCCAAATTTGTGCAGGAAAATATGGTTTGAAACATTTGGCACTTAAAGGAATCTTTTCCCGTGCATGAGGTAAATATGAACTTGTTTTCAAAGAGCTGAGCACGTTGTGATGTTTGTCGATGGATATGGGTCAAGTGCAAGAAATCACTGAGCAATAAAAGAGGAGATTCTGCTCCAGACATTGGTTGCTGAGTTGGATTCAAGAAACAAAGAAATACCTCTATCAGAATTACATAGCTGTATATGCTGGTATTACTCTTGAAGTTAATGGTGGATATTAAGAGTGAAGCCCTATATTATTTTTTTTCCTGTCCCCTAAATGAGATGTGAGTCTGAAGTGGCCAGGCTGGAACGCAGCCATTGTGTACAAGAGCGTTTTTGGTGTAGAGGGGCTGTGTTTGGCGCTCACATATTTGCTGTGCTGCAATGCATTAATGCTGTCAGGGACTTGGGCAGAAGTGAAGAGGGGTGTGTTCAGTGTCACTCGTGCCAGCTCTGCACAGAGCTTTCATTTTTCATTGGAATCTCTCTGTGCAGAGCCTGGAGCTGGAAGCCAGGCCAGGGAGTTGTTTTGTTGCCTGTGGTTCTATGTGAAGAGTTTGTTTCTGAAAGGCAGCAGAGGGGGTTGGACTTTGATTCTCTGTGCTGCAAAGAGCAGCCTGTGGAAGAACAAATCAAAAAATCCTGAGATAGCTCTCCAATCTTTGGAGGCTTTCAGCTAAAACATTTCTTTCCTAAAACTCCAGCAAGAGGTATGAAATACACAGCCAGGTTTTGCCAAGTCTGAAGACAAAGAGTTGGGAAAGGCCCGGAATATTTGAAAAGATACATAGAGCATCTCCAGGCTGGCTGGTGTTTCTCTCAGAAACTACTAAAAAGGGGAATAAAAGGCTTGATTGATACCATTCCACTGATTTATTAAAATAACTTCTTAAAAGAATTTAAACCATGTTGTTGTGAAACAGATTGAATGATTCAATTCTCTCATCAGGGAATTGACTGGAGGAGTTTGGGGCTGTATTTGTGCTGATGCTGAAGATTCTCTATGAGCCAGCTGTGGATGGGTAATTGGTCATTCAGGGAAAGGCTGTGGAGGTACCACCCCTGTACCAAGTATAATGTGCATTGTGGTGTCCTTTGATCCAGGAACTGCAGCTTCTCAAGCACTGGACAATCTGTATTTAGGAAGAATTTTTATTTTCTCGTTAATTTTAGGTTTTGGGGGTGGTTGGTTTGGTGTTTTGTCCTCATTAAAATTCCTTCTTCCACCGGTTGTACCAGAATAGGGTTTTTCCCTCAGTAATTTTTCCTCTTGGCTCTGGTCTAGTCTGTAAACAACATTGCCAGGAGTGGCTGTTTTACCTGATCTCCCCTGCCCGACCACACTGTCAGCGCCTGCTGCACGGACTGTGCTTCTTTCTGCTCTCCTGTTATTTATATCCCCAAGGTGCCACATTTCCTGCTTGCTTAGAAACAGATCTTGGGTAATTCCTGCTCAGATCAGTGATGTTAATCCCTGTTGCTGCGTCGATACCGGTGCCACTGCTAATGATCGTGAGCAAGCATTAAATAGTGCTGTGTATTCAGGGCCATTAACTTGTGTCACCATTGTGTTCTGCAAATGACTTCTCCCTTCCTCCACCAATATTCTTTGTACACCAGTACAAGATTTTGTTAGTCGTGACCTCTGCAGTGTCCTGAGGCTGTTGTCTTTTCTCAAGCATCCCCATTGTTGATTGCAAAAATTTTGTTCCTGGCCATTTCTTTTCTTACATTTTGTTTTGGCTTCTTACTGGGCATGTTCTATTTCTTCCACGGGGTACTTGAAATGTATTTTCTTTGAAAGTCCTTACTTCTTGTAACAACTTACTCCTAGCTGTATTCATTGAGATGTAGCCTGATTCCATGCTAGTTGAGATCTTGGGGTATGGGACAAAATTCAGAAATTGGGATATAAGTCAGGAAAGAATGAAATCAAGTATTCCAACTAGTGGGAAGTCAAACTACGTTTTGCCACCAATAGCCAAAGCCACAGCTAATCACTGCAATCCTTCTTAAAATTTATGTCCCTATTGATTTTTAACTTATTCCACAGCCCAAAGCATTAAGAATTTAATGAAGACATCAATATACTTACAAAACATTTACACAGAGAGAGTGTATCTGTTGCATAAGGTGTCTTTTGAAAGAGGTTAGCAGAATGATTTGCATTTTCTAATTAGTATTTCTGGATAGTAACCTAATGTTGAAAGGTTAAGTACAGCAATTCTGTGTGGGAACCCCTGGGAAAGTGGACCAGACACTAAATAAATCTTAGTTCTCTCTGTTGAAGCAGAAGTTTCCTGAGTGTAGTGCAGGAATAAGTTTAAATATTCCCACAGTTACCATAGCGATGTTGGTGGAACAGGGAGGCCTTTTCTCAGTAAAGCAGTTCTGACTAAGACAGCAGTCCTTGACGTGATCAACAAGTCTAAACTGAATGTGCTACATCATTACTCCCGGGATGCAACCCCCGAGGGCAAATATTTTTGTTGCATGAGCAGAGCTGAGCAGTGGATAAAGCGTTTTGGAATGGTAGCAGATGGTGGGTGCTACACAGCAGATTTGTGAGCTCCCTCCAGACTTCCACATTGTTTTCTGTTACTCGTAAAGACTTCAGGGATGTATCTGTTCATGCCTCAGCAGGCTCCTGTACACGTGAGGAGTATTATTTTCACCCTGTGCCTCCTTGTTCTGTTCTCCCCACTTATCATCACTGCTCCTCAGCACAAAGGGTTCCCATTGCCCAGCTGGAGTCCTTTCCCCATGGGATGGATTTGTAGTGGCCTGTTAACTTTTCCTTTGGAAGCTGCTGTTTATAGCTGCAGCTGGTTTCATGGTCCTTCTTACAGGATCATTTAAGTCTGCTCTAATTTGTTCATCAGCAGTTGGATTTTCTTCCAAGGAGTGCTCTGCAGGAGGGGGATAAACCTGGAGTCATCGCTGTGTGCAGCAGCAGCAGCACAGTTGGCTGATTCTGCCTTGTTTCCATTTGCCTAAACCAAATCCTTGAATTTTCTTCAGTTTTCTTTCTAGACACTTCTTTAACAAACACTCAGTTGTGTCTTGTGGCAGATAAGTAAGCTGTACAGTGCTTAAAAGGCAAAGTTTTACATTTCTAATCCTTACATTTTGTTGTCCATTCATTTTTTTCCTGGGTTAAGAGGCAGTAAAACCAGTGCTTTCTGTACCACTCTGTCTAGCTCAAATGTTTGCAAATTGGATCCTTAAAAATTGCATTTTTAAACACAGTTTTATCTGTGAGTGTGTATATACACATAATTTTATTTCAATTTTAGTCCTTTTTTAGTTTGCTCTCTTTAACTGATTCCCTTGTGGCAGATTTCAGAGACACTGACTCCTATTTGCCACTCATTTGTCCATTCTCCTGGTCAGTTTTGCCTGGGACAAGGTTGCTCTTCACATGAAAATGTGGTTGGCACTTGAACTATTTTGCTTGTTATCTCTTCAGTGTGATGCAAAAGGACTTTAGTAGGTTTAGTATGTTTAGGTTTTAGGTTTTAATATATTTGGGAAGTGGATATATCTGTCTGCAGATACTGAACTCATATATTTGGGATTCTTTCAGGGTCAGTTCTGTTAAAATTGTCTCCCATTAAGCATTTGTGCTGAGCAGGAGGAGATGGCACCAGAGTTGCATGGTTTTGATCCAAATTACATCCTGTTGCAGTTCGGATCTGTTCATTTTAGGTGCATCAGGACTATGGAGAGAAAGGGACTAGAGGAAGAAATCTCCAGAGTGAAAGCATAGAACAAGTAACAACAAAAACATGAGAAAAAAGGGAAACAGCTGGGTACAGAGAAAGCAGAAGCAGCATCAGGAGAGGGAAATGAAGGGACCAAGAGAGAGCACAAGGCCTGAGTTAGAGCATCATCAGTGCCACAGGACAGGTGTGCTTTCCATTAAGGACGTCTCTTTGTTCCTTAACTCCAGATAGTTTGTGGGAGGACACATAAATGGTGAGAATTTCCACTTAATCAGTGTTTCTGACCTTTGAGAGGCAAGGGCTGGCCCTAGTGGTGAGCAAGACACGAGACTGGTGCTAAAGGCACTCCTGTGGTGTGTTACTCAGGTGTCGAGCACCAGAACTGCACCAAAACCGTACTATTGCCCCAGTCCTGCTGAAACACTGTGTTGCCTTGATTTTCACAGTTCTTCAATGTTTTTAATTCTGTAGATAGAGTTCTAACGCACTTTCTGTAAACATAAGCCATGTTATGCTAACTGTGCCTGGATGTTTTCATTCTTTCTCCTAAGGCGGAGAAGTTTGATGGATTTTTCCTTTGACCTGTGTGGTTGAGGGGTGGTAATTTCACTCTCCAATCCATGAGGTTTTCTAAAAGTGTATAAAATAAAGAAGTGGGCCATTTGGCCCGGGAGCTTTTGCTCATTTTCTCTTTGACCTGATACTGGCCTCTGTGTGTTCCTTCGTGTCTGCGTGCGACACACTGCTCGAGGAGAACCTGCTGGTGTGACCTGCCAGCTGCTTTGTCTGGCCAAATGTTTTGCTTTACAATTGCAGCTGTGTCTCAATTTAGGGATATGTGAAGCTCAGTGAGAACAACAGTGCTGTAAACTTTAAATTATTACATTTTCGACAATCCGATTTAATTACATTTTTAATTTACTGCTGTGGAAATCAAATGTGTCCCCCATACTGTCTGTGTGGCACTGTAGATTTTGTTTGGCAACTTGATATTTGCTGGTTTCTCCAATCTGACAGAGTTTATAGACAATTTGTGTGAGAAACTTGTAGCTACTAATCATTAGAGCAGCCATGTATTGTTTTTCCAAATCTGTGACTATAGATTGGCTTTGACCCATTAATACTGCAGTACAAACTCTTTAGTGAGATAAATTAAACTCGGGGCACTTTGTAAAAATAAATTTACTCAAACAGGGGACTGGGAGAATCAGTCAGGTTTTTGACAGAATTTAGATATCAACCTCCCATGCTAAGAGTCATTCAACTTTAACCCAGTTTTTGCCTATGTTTTCCACGATATTTTTCTCTTCAGGGATAAAGCACGTCTTTAGTTTTGAGAAGGGTATCCATGGTTGAGACTTCCTTGATGAATGCAGACCATCCTATTTTCCAAGTGCCTCAAAGGGAAATGCAGAGTGTGCTTTCTGCTCTTGCAGCCTACTTTAGGCATAGGACTGACTAAATTTCTTCTGCATGTGGAATATTGATTTTTAAGTTCAGCCAAAGCTACTTGGAAGCCCAGAGTTTCCTAAAAATCTGTGAGTTGCACTTTGAAAGTAAAAATTAGAAGTACTTTAAACTTTAAAAATGTGTCCGTGAGAACTCTGGACTTTTGGGTTGTCATTGTGAATAACAGCAATACATGAAGCAGGTAAGGTAATGTATTTTATTGCAGGACAGGCATTACATGAGAATTACTTTGACTAATTTCAAAAGTTAGTTTCTAACCCCATCCTAGAGCAGGTGTCTCCAGGATAAAAAGGCAGCTTCATTTCTGCTCAGGCCTGGAGTCTTGTCTGCCAAATTTGGTCTGTTAATTCAGTACTGATGATTCAGATAATTGTGTATTTATTATCGGGATCTCAGCTGAGACAGCTCATCTGCGAAGGTCACTAAGCAGTCAGATTCAGAGTGACAAGTGTGGTTGGCTGAAGACATTTTTGTTAGAAACGTTTTCTGATGCTTTCTTTTCTCTTTCTTTTTAGTTTTCACTTGCAAGTTTTGTATGAAGGAGTGTTTTCTGTATAAATTTTGTGGAAAAAGTTTAAATAGTTTGCTTCAGCTTTCTCACATTTTGGACAATGCAATTTTTAATTTTGAATGTAGAAATCTTATCTTTAGTATAATAACTTCATTTTTACATTGTTATTTTAATGTGTTTTATATTACTTGGCCACACTAGTTTATTCATGCAAAAATGATGTATTATTGGAGTGAACAGTTCAACATCTAAAAACAAGTATTTCAATGTATTCTATTTAAAATGGTGAGGAATACTTTAACTAAAAAAATAGCATAAGGCTTTCAATTTATTCTAATTTGGAATAGAAATGCTTTCACTACCCAATATTTATTCCTCTCTATTGGCAGTTTTGAGAAGGAGGCTCTAAGCCAAATTATCAATTACAACTCCAAACCTCATTCTAAATTTCCCAGACTATGATGTCATGTTCCATTCATGGAAATCTGTTGCAGAGTTGAACTATAATCTGCAGCATTTCCATTGATTCTTGATGGATTCCGGATGTATAGAGATATGGAAATGGGCTCCTGTTATGAGATGCTTCAAAGGTAGATGCTCATTCTTTGCTTTCTGGGTAACTGCACATATAATGAAATTTATGTTAGTTAGGAATTTTTATCTTTTTTTCCATTTTCATGCGCAGTGTTGTACCTTGTCCTCCTGGAGGCAAGGACTCACTGTTCCAGCAAGTTAGCCCTTTCTTTTTTTAGCAATTTAAAATGGTCATATAAAATGTTACATAAATGTTCCTCTCTGCTTAAATACTCTGCTCTCTTTTCCAGCTATTTTGTGAGCTCTTATTTTGATAAATTGTTATTTGGCCTCTAAACTTCTCTCTGAAGACCTTGATTAGCTCACGCATGTTACTGTAATGGAAATAACAGCAGCAGTTCTGCTGTATTATTCCAGTAGAAGTTGTAATGTTAAATTATATTTTTACCTACTTAGCTGAAGTCAGGGCAAAGAGTATTGAGAAAGACCTGAAAGTGAAGATAAATAATTTTTTTACTTCAGGTACTGCCATTGCCACTGTCACTGTTTGATGTGTTGTATATGGAAGTAGAGGTGGACAATATGTCTTTGAGGACTAAATGCTTTGTATCTCACTACCATCTTCAAAATAATCTTTAATAGCCATAGAAACCTTCAGAGTAAAACATCTCAAGCAACTTTATTCAGTAAGTTGAACTGAGTACATTGATATGTCTGTAGCTACTCATTCCTTTAGTACTGAACTTCAGTACAGTACCATACTTTAAAAATGTATTTTGTGTTGTTATGGAGATTCAAAAAAGGATATCTGAGCTTAAATCAAATCAGAATATACAGATATTAATTTTTAATTAAATTTTCAAAAAATCTTGGGAGGTTTTGTTATTTCTAGTAAATGTGGTGCCTCTGCTGAGTAACAGGTTATAATGTTTTAATTGTGGAATAGATAAAATAAATACTTGTATAAATCTTGATTTTTCAGGAGCACCTGATTTTTCAGCACCCACAACTGACAGTGATGCTCTTATATATATTAATTTAAACATAAGATTTTTTGAAACATCATTTGTTCTTTCTTAGATATGAGGGAATTTAAGGAGTTCCTTGCTTGGGAGTCGATGTTTAGACAAGTGTGAAGAGCTCTGGGGTCAGGAAGAGCATTTGGTTTTCTAGCAAATAAGGAAACTGATATGGAGAAGCTGTTAACAGCCACTGACTTTGACAGTGCTACCGAGTGCACAGCTCTGAGCACAGGGAAATCTGTTTGATGTGTCAGGAGAAGGTGGTTTGTTACATGCCTTTTCAAGGAAGGTTTTTGTTATGTTTTGTTGTTGCTTTTTTTTCTTTCTTTTTTTTTTTTTAACAGTGTTGATGCTTGTGCTGGAATAAGAACTGGGCTCTGATCTTTTTGGAGGTTAATCTTAATGAACAAATGGTGTCAGAAAAGAGAGATAGGCATCTATAAGATCTCCTGTGCCTTCCCTCAGAGCTGATGAGGACCTTTCTCTTCCTCACTTCTCAATAAGGGATAAAGCTTAATGCTTTGTCAGAGCGTTTACTGAATAAATGAAAAAAAGTAAGTAACTTGTTTGGGTTTTTTTTAAGTGCAATCAGTTGCCCATTTTTATAAGGACATGATTAATTGCATGTCCACAGAATCATAGAATAGTTTGGGTTGGTGGAGAACTTTAAAAGTAATTTAGACCAATTCCCCTTCAACAAGCAGGGACATCTTGAACGAGATCAGGTTGTTCCCAAGCCCCATCCAACCTGACCTTGAATGTTTGCAGGGGTGGATCAGCCACTGCCTCTCAGGGCAGCCTGTTCTGGTGCTTTGCCACCCGCATTGGAAAAAAACTTCTTCCTTACTTCTCATCTAAATTGAGCATCTTCTAGCTTCAAAACATTACCCTTTGTCCTATTCCAATAGACCCTGCTGAAAATCTGTCCCCAGGTGGATAACCTAGGTGTACCAAAACAGTTTGCTGGTGGACAGAATCATAGTGATTCTTTGGGAGGGTATTACAGAAAGGACCATAGAGAGGAATCACCTGATTATATCTTTACCAGAAGAGCGTTGAAATGTTCTTTCAATAATGGAATATTTTTAAGCATTTTACCACGCCAGCCTTTAATTATAAGGGTGATTATTTTTACTGCATTTTGTGATGTATTTTTTTAACATAATAGCAAACTGATTTCCTGCATTCAGTTCTTCCAGTGAAGGAGAAATATTTTTTAAGTGCTTTATCTAAATTTAAATTAATGCAAACCTCTGTACTCAGCTTGCATAGCATGCAAGCGATAACTTCAGAAAAATACAGCTTTGCGACACACTGATTACTTTTGTAAAGATAGAAGTATATTCTGCCTTTGATGAGTGTGTCTAACTTCCATTAGTGCTAATGGGAGTTATGCATTTATGCTTTGAAGAGTCTACACTCCAATTAATTATAACACTTTAAAGAAAATGTGAGATGTTGTTGAAAGTAGAGATTCTTTAGTGTTGAAATTTTTTTTTCTGAATTTGTCTCCTGTTCCCTCTCACTCTGTGAATGCTTTGACGTTGACTGACATATTGTCATGAAATCTTGTAAACACGAGTATTGTGTGTAGTTGAAATTACATTGTGACATATCAATAGTTAAAGTCATCTCCCGTGCAGCTCTTAGATATCTAGTCTACCTCCTGGCAGTCTCTTTCTTTCTCTGCTTACCTTTAGCTGACAGCTGAATATCTGTTGCCTTGATTTATCAATTTCAAGGTTAACCTCAGATCAAGTTTTACCTGACTGAAGTTGAGATAGACAAGAGAGCTGTGTTCCTTATGCCTTGCCTTAATCTTCTTGTTGCGAGCAGAAAACAACAAGCATCAGAAAACAGATAAGTTGTCCCTGGATCCTGTGCTTCAATCTGATTGCAAACAGGAAACAACACTTGAGAGAAGCGTGGATGGCTTTGGGGAAGACAAGGATGAGCTGTTACTAGAAGTCACATTGAAGGTGATGCAGATTCAACAGGTTCACCTGGGAACTAAAAGCAGTTAAGCAATTTACTCTTTAAAGAGACATTTAAGTGTGGAAGATCAGCACAAAGGGAAAGAAGATCAATCAATTTGACCAAAGAGACCTAATTATTTCTTTCCCCCAAAAGTATCTTATTAATATTAATCTCTGTTGCTTGTCCCTGATGTGCGACACTTAGCGCTGCCCCAGCATCTGACAAATCCACTGTAAGGCTGAAATCTCCCTGTGAACCACAGGGGTTATTTGGGCATGGAGGAATACAAATTTCATTCAAACTCTGGGTAGTGGATCTCAGAACTGGGCAAGATCGATTAGGATGAAATGATACTTTTCACATTTTTTCTGGTTCACACACAATGTAAAATTGCCACAAGCTGGAGTTGAATTTCCCAGAAGTTGTTTTTTTATTTTTGCTTTTGGCCTGAGGGACTGGGATGGTGGCAAATGCATCACCTAGAGTATCTGCCAGAAAGAGGGAGCAGGTTTCTGGTTATGGTTAGGTTGTAATATTTAGTTATGGTGTTGGATGTTGTTTCTTTGCCTGACACATTCACCTCCATTTATGGGTTCAGTTTCTTTTAGTGAATTTTTTTCTCCAAATTAGCATTATCCAGTACATGCACTTTCTACATTTGGAGAAATTACTTCTTATATTTGTGTATTGAGTTTCACATTTCCTCTTGCTGACTGAAGTCAGGCTCTGACTTGACTGCAGAGCTGATGATGGAAATCCTGACACCCTTCACCGCAGCAGCGTGAATGTGCTGATAGGATAGTTTAGTCTGAAAACGTGTAATTATGATAATGGCAAAAGACCAAGTCTCTGTGGGGACTTAGATTTCCTCCCAAAATGCAAACAAAAGACACTCTCAAACTGTAAGTTCTGTTGTTTCATCTGTTAAAATGGGCAATTAATCAAGGCGCCGGGGAAAACACTCTGCTGATAGTGGTGAGAGCTGGCACGTATCTTTCTAATTTGTATGGCAACAAATTGAGAGATGTAATCGCAGCAGAGGAGGATGTTTAAATAAAATTAGAGCTGTGATGTGAAATGACAAAGGGAAGAAACTGAGAGTTAAGGATGGCATTCTGTCTTACTTTAAAGCAGCTGTGAAATGGAAAAAGACCATCTCAGTGGCGTGTGTTGTGCTGAAACAGATGAGCTGTCAGCCCTAACTGCAGATTTCTGGCTTGGTACTTGATTATGATATATCAATTGTACTAACAGGATATATAAATAAATATATATATATATATTTGATCTGTGGTTTTCTTGCTTTTATTGTGCTTCAGCACAACCGGAGAACGGATTAAGATGCTTTTATTTAGAATAGGAACAAGCTGTATTGAGGCTGGTTTATGAATATACACATGATGTATGAGTATACATGTTATATATGAATGAATTTGATCTAGACTTCTGTCTGCCTACAAAAACTATGTTTGATAAAGCTTAATTTTTTTTTTTTTTTGTGTCAGAAACCAAGATTTCTCTCTGTGGTTATGGGTACATTAGATCTGTAACCTAAACAAAAATAACTTTTTTCTTCCATAAAATAAACTGTCATACCTGAGTTTGGAGCCAGCTTTTTTTTTTCTGTGCATGTAAACTAAAAATTTCTCTTAAACAAAGATCGGAGCGTGATGTAAATCTGTTTTGTTCTTCACTGAGGGCCATATGCTTCTATAATCCCTGGTCTTTAAAGAGAACCTGGGCGTTACAAGGCGAATTTTCATAAAAAAGTTCCTCTGTGAGATAAAGTTTGTATGGATTAGGAAGTCATTACCTAGTAGTAGGCTGCAGTTCCTCCCTTTGCATCAGTGCAAAAAGAGCTGCTTCTTTGAGCAGGAGTCTCTTACGGAAATAATGACCTCAGTGAAGATCTGCATCATCTCCATAACGTATTTTCTTTACTGTTGTGCTTTATCAATGAGAGGCACAATCACTGTCCCTGCTTTGACATGAGGAAATTAAGGCATAGCACTGAAGAAATGAAAGCAGTAGCTGAAGAGAATTATAAACTCCCTATTTCCAGGGTGGTGATGGCGAGAGATTGTCGCTTCAGGCTGTGTCAGTGAGCGGTGTGTGAGCCTGCAGGAGAGGATTTTCCAAAGGAATCAGCTGGTGCTGAGCCAGCTCCCACCCTGTGTCCTAACAGGGATGTTTTATTTCAGCCCAGCTGCTGTCTGGTCTCTTAGAGGGAAGAGTCACTGCTGCTGAAATGCATCAGGTGCTCTCCTGGGGAAGTTTCACTTCACCTTGCAGGACTCCAGTTTTTCTGGTCCACGGTTGTTCTGTGGTGTGAAACAAAGTATTGTTAAAGGGAGAGAAGTGAGATGATGAGACAAGCATCTTCCAGGAGTGGTTTAGATACAGCTGGTTCTTAGCAGAGCAGGGGAAGTTGCAGGAGGAAGAGGAGATCACGAGGAGGATGAATTTGAGAGAGGAGAATAAATGCTTTCTTGATGTCTTTTCTGGTCTGTCTTCTCTGATTTTTATGTTCTGGGGATTTTCATAGCATCATGGGAAGGGAGTGTTTCTGCTGACTGAATTCAGCTTTCTTTGCTCCCTTTCCTGTGCTTTTATTGTTGCAGGGCATTCCTCGTCACCAGGAATATTGATTAGCCTAGGAAATCCATCATGAACATTGTTATGGTGATTTATCTTTATACATCTTGCATATTATGGTGATGACTGCCTTGCAGTACCAAACTCTGAGAGAAATACATTCCAGGCTCTCAAAGTGTTTCTGCAAAACAATAAAATTACTTCACTCAAAACTCCAGGATAGCAATAAAGAGTAAAGTTTAATTAAAAATAAAAAATCTGATTCGATTTGCATAATATGTATTTTAAATCCTCCAGGATTTGCCTGCATTGCTGATCTGTTTTAATTGGGCTTAATTGATTACCAAGACTAATCCAGAAATGTTTGTGGTATGTCTAGACTAACATTTACAGTTGAGTGCTAAACTTGTTGCAGTGTCTATTTAATTGATTTGGGTGAAGAGAAGAGCTTTTGCTTAATGGCCTTTGCCCATTTCATCTTGTGGTAGCTCAGAGGTGCCAAGGAGTTGATTCTGAAGCCTTGCAGTAAATCACTGTCAGGGAGGATGATTTTCATGGCCTGGGATTAAAGATTGGTGCTGCATAACTTCTCTGATAAAGCCCAAATATTCTCAATTACAGTAGGTACAACAAAACAGATTTTTGTCTGTGCTGTTCTCTTCAGGATTCAATGCAAAGAAGAGGGATACTCAATAATCTAATGGCAGTTGTGTGTTAGGTTTTGGGTTTTAGGTACTGAACACTGTATGGGTTTTTTTTAAACATGTGCCCAACACTGCATGAAACTGACTTTTATTTAATAAGGTTACTTAAGGCTAACATTTTAGTAGAAAGTTATTTTTTTAAAGTGCATGGTAATTGATGGGCATTTTTAACTTGAATGTCTTGAACAGTGCTGATTATTATGATGCTTTTATAAAGAATGTACTCACACACTCCTGTTTCTATTGAATGAAGCTCTATAAAGATTAAATACATGTTACTGGAAGGGAGCCCCCTCTTGCCCTAGCCTCAATACATAGTAATTTCTTCTTTGTATGACATTTTAAAATAAGCAGTTCCCCAAAAAGCTGAGAGCAAAAAATTCAAGTCGATACAAAAAACCAATTAATGGCATCTTTGAATAATAATATCTTACAGCACTATCTAGACCTGCAGTTCCATTCTGCTGACAAAATCTTTGCAATCACCTTTTCTTTTTCATGTACACCTGTCTGTCAGTGTCTAAATGCCAGTATTTAGCACTTAGTGCAAAAAGAAGTGTTCGTGCTCTAACCAGTGACAGAAATGTTGAGGAAATTCAAGTTGCTTGGAGTTGCTGTAACAAGTGAATTTCAGCAGCTTTATTATTGAGCCACTGTATTTTCTCCTGCCCTAATATGCTGCCTGATCAGTGAATGATGAATTTTATGGAAAACATAAAGAAATGTGCTGAAGCTGGAGAAATCAATAAAAGCTAAAGACGGGACTCTGGAATCCCTGAGTGCTGTTCAAGAAAGGGTGTTTTCTTGAAAAATTGAGTGTTCCCATGCACATCAGCACCCAGTGAGGCAGAGCTGCTTAAACAAACCAAGGAATAAGTAAAACCAGGTCAGAATGCTCACTGCTTGTGCCCTGCTCCCCGCTGTACCTGCCAGGGCAAGCACTATGGCCTGGAAATATGGTAAATCTTTAAAAGTATCTGTGAAGTAATTTCAAGGGAATTGCTCTGCAGAAAATGCCACTTGCCCATAGGGAGGTAATAGGAGGCGAACCAGTTGGTGAAGGGATCACAAATTCAGAGCAGTTTTAGATGACAGTGTATACAGACAGAAACTATTTGGGAATAGTGCAAATTTGAAACCCGAGGATGAAATGTTTGAAACTAGGGTTTCTTTTGTTTTACAGCTCTGTTAATAGGTGTGAGGGATATGTTACACCCCTCTCACCTTGGTTTCAAAGCAACACGTCTCCATGACTTCCAAGGTTTAATTATTTTTTGTAGCAATAAACTTAGACTGAGATGTTCTTCCTCCAGAGGCTCCACATTGCCGGACACTGAGCCTAAGCAAGTCAGGCTCATTTTTAAATTACAAAGCTGTGTGAAGAAGTGAAAAATTCAAGGAAAAGTCCTGTTTTCCACCATGCACTTGAAACACTGTGGGCAGGGATTGCTTTTCTCCAGCTGCATAAGAGTTAATAATTTAGGTTGTGTACGTAGAAACTGTGCCTTCACCTTACGAATTGAGAAGAAAAGCATATTTTCATGGATGTGGACTTCTTACATTTTTGGTAATAACCAGGATCCTGTGTTTCTGCCAAAAAATAGGCTCCCGTTTCTTTCCTTCCTGTAAACTTGTGTCACAGCTGCCTGGAGGCTGAGCGTTAATCTGCTTCCGTAGCTTTGCCATTTGTTAGTTTTCCTCTATGGAAAGTCTGTCCCATTTCTTTCAGGTGTGCCCAAAATGCAGCACGTGGAGATCTTTGTTTGTTGTCCAGAGCTGCAGGGTAGGAACTGTATTAGCACACAGGTCACAGGGATGAGGAAGGTCAGCCCCTAATGACTCTGTGAGGGGCTGGATTCTGTTCCTCCAAGCACAGTAAGATGTGTTCCACACTTGCCTATAAAACCACTGCCCTGACAGCCCCACTCCATCATATTTAATGTGTCAGGGATAAGTGGGAAAACCCTTAGGTGAGTATCTTGTTCAGATACAGCATCAGTGATGAGTTTCACGGTAGGTGATTCTCCCAGAGGTTATTTGTTTTTTAGCTTTACTCTTTGCAGTGGGGATCTTTAAGTATTATTTTGCTGGAGAGGTAATGGTATTTTCTGTCAGAAGGAAACAAGGTGATTAAGTGGCTAAAGGGAAAATACCCATGTTCTGGTCAGTTTTTAATTCAGGAACTCGTGTTTGCTGCACGTGGCCCTGCACTGTAGAGATTCTGGATCCTCTCCGCTCGGATCAGCCATCTCATTTATGTGTTGGTGTTGTAGGACCTTGTGCATAGTTGGAGAAAAAATGATGGTAATTAAGAGTACAAAAATTTATTTTCACTGATTGTCTTACTTTTCCCAATCACACAAAGTGGGAGGAATTAGATGTAATCTTTGTTTCTTAATGATCTGAGAACAAAGAAGGTGCTCCTCCTTATTAAACTGGAAAATGGATGGTCTGAATGCACATGTAATTCTGTTAACACCAGTGGCATGGTTGAATCCAAAGCAGTAGGCACCTGAATAATCAAGTGTTCCCAAAAAAGGACAATCTCTTTTTTCTTTTCTGTCTGCAGGATAAATTTAGGGAAAATATCTAACACAAAGAAGCATCAAGAGTGTAAGAAAATTCAGTTATTAACTAACACACCTGGTTTTACAGGACCTGTAATGGGCAGCACCTTGTGGGGACAGCTGCAAAAACCGACCTTCCATAAAAGCCTTGCAGCCTAAATTTAGATGAAGGGCAAAAGGGATTGATCTCAGAAGCACTAGTGAGAAAGACGTGACTGCTTAGGTAGTTGGGGTTAGGAGGGAGAATACCAGGCTGTGCAAAGAAAAATACTAGTAAATAACTCTGAATTTGTGAATGACATCAGTCTGAGCCTAGTTAGAAATGTGACAGGTTGCACAGCTTGGTTTTCTGAATGTACTCCTCAGTTTTTTGTAGCAGTGCAGCTTCCCTTGTTGAGAAGAGGCCCTTTGTGATGGAAGGTGTAACACATGCCTGATGGTGTTACTTTGCAGTTTTAAATTAGTATTTCAGCTGTGTGTGGACAGATTGTTGAAGGACTTTTGAGCCAGCATTTTCCTGTGAAAGTCTGGTGATTATCTAATAAGGTGTAAGAAGCCACTCCTACATCAGTCCTGCAGGGGTGTTTGTAGCTTCTGTAAGGATACCTAAGACTGGAATGTTGTGGGGTTTAGTCCAAATCAAGACCTTTGGTGAAACCTTAGTTCTAAACACTCAAAGCACAGTTATTGTCTTGCAGTTAATGCTATAATAGCCATTGTTAAAAAAGCATTTTATCTAAAAATTGGTTATACATAATGCATGGTTTTATAAGATATGTGTGTAGCGTTTAATATATTGTCTGTATGGGTTAATGGGGTCACTTAAAAATCATGTCACGGGTGCTTCAATACCAATAATAACAATTTTAAGGAGGGAAGGAGGTGGCTCTGCCCTTGTGCCCCATGTCAGACTTGCTGTGTTTGTTCCCAGCGGGCTGGAGGATGCTGGCAGAGAAATGGGTGCCCTGCCTCACTTCACAGATGGGACAGAAGGGTGAGCTCTTCCAGAGTTGGATTGCACATTCTTTGGCGTTTTGGCCTTTCCATAAAATAAATGTCTAAAAGGCATGTGCACAGTACATGCCAGGTTTAAAAAAAAATAAAATTATAGAGAGCATGAAGTTAGGCATGTAGTGATCTGATCTACCAGAAATCCAAACTAGGCAAATTCCTCAGTTTCTGGGAAATACTGCTTCATTGTGATCCTGAGGTTATTAGAACATGGCTATTAAAATCAGGAGGGCTTCTGACATGTTACTCAAGGCTATGCTTTCACCATAAATGCGCTGTCAAAGCTTTGCTGAGTCTAATTACTGGTTGCCTCAAGATGTCTTGTGACAGCAGGATCAAAAGGTTCATTATATGTTGTGAGGAAAATCTTTATTCTATTCATATTATATCTTCATTTTAATATAATCAAGGAAACATCTTTCAGAGAAGAAAGGCAATATATATATTGTTTCTTACTGTACTTGAGGCATTATTTTATCAGGTTTTTTTTCCTGATTTGAGTAAATAATCTGACATTTTTTTTATGTTTTCTGTTTCCAACTGTATTTTGCTTTTCACAGATTATTTTGTGTCATAGAAAGTGAAACAAACATGTACCTCTATGAAATGGCTGGTTTTAACATGTCTTTTTCAACACATCCCTTTCCCTTACGCAGTTTGATTTTCACAGTGAGATCCTTTACTACACTGCAAACATAATATATCTGGTTTTCCTCAGTTTTTTTTTTCCTACTACGACATTGCAGTCAGTTCAGAACTCACTCTAGTAAACAAATTCTTTAAAATGTTTTTCCTAGTGCACACCTCTTTGTGCTTGTCTCTGCTGACAGCATTGTGTTCCTGGCTTCGTGGGCTACTGCACTTTTACAGAAGGGAGAGTGCTGAAGTGCACCATGAGTGTTGCAATATAATCTGTCATCTGGACAGACCTGTGGGATATAAAGTTGGTCTTCACGGCACAAAGTTAGACTCACATTTGTGGTTCTGCCTGAAGACCAGCCCCAGGCTCAGTTCCATAAATAGCTGGAGGCTGGGTCAGCTGTCTGACACCAACACAAAGCTTTGAGAATGGTCCCCATTTAAAAGAAAAAGAAAAAGACACTCCATTAACTGTGGGTAGCAGCAGTTGGGAACTGACATTGACTCTTTACTTATTGTCCTGTGCCTGCTGATTTTGGCTTGCATTCCCTTCAGTGATGGACTAATTCTGAAACTCTTTCCGAGACACCAAAACCTCATCACTGTCTCTACATCCTCATTTTGTTGTCTGTGCTATTGAGCTGTTCCTCCAGACACCTTGGGGGAAGACACTCTTGCATAGTCAATGGAATGAGGATCTATTTTCATGCTAAAGGCTCTTCTGATTTTCGTGATGTTTCTTGGTTGTCCCCTTTGCTGCTCTTGGGGGGATAAGAAAACTGATACTGCATTCCTGACTCTGCTGCCACTGAGGCACCTGGCAAAAGCATTTCTTATTGGTCCACATAAACTTTAGTGGTGGATTACTGAGACTGATAATCGCCAAAACACAGGCTTTGGATTGTGTGAGAAGGAATCACTCTTACAGTGGAGTTTTGGGAGTGAGTTTGGGCAACTTCCTCTCTTCTGTGTGTACAGTAAGGCAGAAGAAATAGTTGAGAAATGGGGTTGAGATAAGGATAGAAAGTGGAGGAAAGTCTTGATGTGATCGTCTGTAGGCAACCACCTCCCCTATGCATAACACTCACACACTCTGGCACTTGGTGTTATTACATCCCTTTACCTTATTCCTTATAAAACCCCAGCTGAACCCAGTCTGCCCTGTGGGAGCTGCAGAGTGTCGAACTCCCAGGTGAGCAAAGACAAGGGAATTCCGAAAGCCTGCTGGGGTTTTCTCCATATCAAAGTAATTTAGATTGATGTTGAATATTGCAGTGGTGAGCAAAGACACAAAACTTCAGAAACAGCTGAATCAATTATTTAAAAAAAAATAATCGGAAATTATATCTCTACATTATAAAATGAGATTCTGGGTTAAAAATGCGATCCAGGAAATCTTGACTCTGGTCTTGACCTTAATGTTGGTTTTATTCATTTAATTACTAAAATAATCATTATTGCAGAAGAACAAGCGCTGCAATATTGGTGGTGATGGACTATCACCTTGGTTCATCCATCATTAGTCCTTGGAGTTTGACTTTTAAAAATGTAATGTTGACAGTGGATAAGTCTGCGTAAATATGGTTTGCTAAAGGTTGTGGTCCTAGAAGATCTGAATTAACAAATATAGGAAGGTCACTTCTCTATGCTTGTGGAGGTCAGTCTCATCTTTTTAATTATATTAAATTTTATGTCTTTCTATCTGTGACTGTATCTGCTTCATTATTTTGTTTTGGCAGTGTTAGATATGTAACTCTTCTGATATACTTTGGATACATAATTGTTATGTTGCATAATTCAAGAAAAGATCAGATAGTCTTGAATATTTGAGTATGCTCTGTCCAAGATGATGCAAATAATCTCCATTTGTTGTGATTAACATTAAACTTCTGAAATACTTCCAAGGTTTCTCAGCTCTTCCTCCAGCCATTTGTCAGGAGGAAGTAGCAGGAGCTTTTGATTAACATTCAGATGACTCCTCTTTTGTTTTATTGACAGTTTCTGTGGTCCTTCAACCTCATCACCTTTGCATTCTCCCTTGGAAACTGCAAAATCAGTTTGGTTCAAAGCTGCTTCAAGTGTTGTGTAGTCTAGAGGTGGAACTCGTTGTGTGATATGCAATGAACATTTTATCCTCTACAGTTTTGTATAAAGTAGGTTTTTGGTTGTTTTGGATTTTTTTCCCCTCTTCTTTTCATGCTCTGATGTGGCTGTGTTGGCACGGGGGCTGTAGGGACATGGACTGTAGGGCCTGTGCTTCCAGATAGCCAAAGAACCTCCCCTTGCGCTGGATTTGAAACTGGCTTTGTTCCCCGGATAACTGACAAAAGTACCACCCTCTGGTGTGTTCTGGAGTAGGGATTTTCAGTGCTTTGAGCTGCAGTGGTTTCATTTTGAATGGAATGATTAAGCATTCATTGATCCTGAGTGTTGCACAGACTGTGACAGGCAAAGCACTTGACATCGAGTGGGGTATTTGACTCCCAAACCGAGCGCCAAAAGTCTCCAACATGTTTTACACAACTTAGTGCTGCGTATCTTAAAACTATGTAAGTAAAAGTTTAGACAGGGATCCTAATCCCAGTTGTTTGATCACCTGAGGTAACAATTCAGTAAGCATGGAAAGGAAAGGATCTTTGAGAGTCTTTAAATAGACAGTGATACTGAAGGTGAGCCCAGGAGCCTCTAAGTTTCCACATTTCAGACAGGTGACATAACAAGATGCTGTTGAGCTGGAAGAAGAACAAGAGGAAAACAATTCATAAAAAATATTGAAAGGAGAAAAGACTGTGGCTCTGAAAAATGCCCTGTTCTCTTTTTAAACTCCCCTAAATTCTGGTTAGCTAAGTGCCTGCATGCTGGAATAGAAAGTGGTTGGTAAAAAGCTTTTATGTAATTTAATAAAAAAGACAGCAGTGTAGTGGTAGAATAGAAAAAGCATCCGAGGTTTCCTTTTGCTGGAATGTTTGATTACAGCACTATTGTACAGTTTTATCACACTACAATTACAGGTGTGTGAAATACCCTGTGCCTGATAAAACACAGTCCTTTCATACAATTTAATTTCTGTTCTAAAATGATTTCTGTTTTGTAATGCTCTGAAATACCTGTTCTGTTCTCAGACTAAAAGTTTCAAAGGTGGCCTGTTTGACTTACAGCCTAGTGCCCACTAAATTTAGCTGTTTGCAAGATGAATGGTGACATGTAGTCATAAGGAGCTAAAATTTATTTTTAATGGTACTGATAGATGAATGCTGAGTAGCTGTGGTTGTTAGTTCCATTCCATTAGCAATTTCTATAAATTTTTGGGATGAGTGTTCTGTAAATTGGTGACAAATGTATTATCAGAAAGTTTCTTCACCAAGGCCAGGTTGTGCCAGATGCCTCCAAAATAGTGTTGTGGGGTTTTTTTGTTTGTTTTGTCTTTCAGTGTTAACATATCCCAGTATGGTCACAGAGTTGTTAAAGGAAGGTGAAAAGGATTGTCTGAGATGCTGATGTGGAATGTGTTGAGATTAATTGATTTAGTTTTGTGCTTTCTGCTCAAATGAAATGTTCTTCCAACCCATGATCTGGCGTGCCCTAAGCTTGCTGGCGAAGGTGTTATTCTTTGGATTTCATTTCAGATCGTGTCTCAGGATATAGTAAAAATATGTTTTTAGCCTTCTAAATCCTTTGATGTGTCTGTGGTTCATAATTAGAAATTCTAAGCTTTTAGCTTTTCCAATTTGATGCTAGGAGAAGTAGGCATTGCAAATCTGAGTTGGTGTGCTCTGGAGGGAGGCGTTGTGCCTGATTTGTGTAGAATGTGAGTAGAGCTGAGGCTATGACTGTGTTCTGTGTTCTATGATTGTTAGAGAGAAGGGAAAGACAAAAATCTGCATTCTGCTGTTCAGCAGAGCACTTAAAACATTAATGTACCAGAATCCCAAGACTAAACTGAGAGAAAATTGCAATAGCAAAGAATAATATGTAATAGCCTTTGGCAGATCTTCACAGCTGCAGGGTTTCTAATGGCAAAAACAAAAAAAAAAGCAGTGCCTAACAGTCCTGGACTATTTTTCCTGGGGCATCTGTGTATTTGCTAGTGAGGAGAATCTGTACAGGTCTTTTGTATCTAATTTGATATTTTAATCCTTTTTTTTTCTTTTAATGGTTGGGTGTAAGGCCATATAAGCAGCAGCAAAATCTTTAAAACCGTTAGGGGGAGAAATATTCTAATGATTGAAACACCTCTAAAACTTTGCTTAGGGAATGTGCTCCTCAGTGTCTGCTGTGCTGTTTGAGTCCTGAAGAATCTAAAATAGTCACACTTTAACTAACTGTACATTGTGTGTACAGAAGTTTTATGACTTTAGTTCATCAGAATTTTTCTTTAAGGCTCCATGGCAGTTTCTTAATTGCTGGAAGAAGAAGTGAATGTAACATGTGAGACCTACTGGGAAAAAAGTGATGGTCCTGGTTCATCATCAATTCAGGATTTACTAGGAGTTTGGTATTAAAATATTTATTTGGCTCTAAATGAAATATTTTATTACGTTCAGTTGTAAGCCTTTAGTTGTGGCTTGTAATTCAACTGACAGAAGCTTTCTTAGAGCTTTCTTAGGATTTAAAAGGATTTATTAACTTTGTATTAATCCAACAATTTAACTAATTAGATTATTCGATTCGAATACAATATTGAGGTCAGCTTTCTGGATTGGCCTTGATTTGATTCCTGTGGTGCTTTATTCCTGATTTAATGTGCAGTTATTTGCATTAATACTTGGGGTTCGGTTTGTTTTTTTTTTTTTTTTTCACCCCCTCTATTGATTTCTTTTAAAAAATGTATTTGGACACGATTTGGACACGATTCCACTGAGTAGCAGATATGTCCCAGCTTGTAAGGAGTAAGGAACTGACATCACCTTGTGTTTACTGAGGCTACAATCTTTAAAAATTTTGCCATTGATTTCACTGTAATAGAAGCTTCATCCACTCATAACTTAATCCATTTCTATTTAGGTATTTATTCACTCATAATTTCAGGTTATTTTTCATTAATATCCAAATTCCAAATAATCTTTAGAGTTTTCAGTCATCCTTGGGACTCTGTTGCTGCACTGTGTCTGTGTTTATTCTGTGAGGGCAGGATTATATTCAAGAAATGTGAATGTGATAGAATCCTGCTCATAAAGTGGGAAAGGAATCTAATAGCCACCAGTCCTACTTCTTATACTGTTAGTTTTCCTGAGGTTTTTTAGTATCTACTATAACACTGGAAATAGATGAAGAATATTCAGGTTCAGAGGACAAGTTTTATGGCCAACTCTGTTCATAAATTTGGAAGAATCTGGCAAAAGAAATCATTTGCTGAACAGTTTTCTGCATTGAGCATTCTTCAGTATAAATGTTGGTCCCTGTCCCCACAGAGGAAGGTTTAGAGGAGTGTGAGCCTGGCTGAAGGGACGCTGTGTGAGTGTGACATCCTTTGTGCTGCAAGTGCAGGGGCTCTTAGCAGCAGTGATGCACTGCCCTTGCCAGAATGGTCCAGAACAAAAAACCACTTCACTGAAGAAAGGACATTTTTCACAGTTGAATATCTGAGTGTGTAATGCTAAGATCTCATCAATGTCTCTTCTTTCAGAGACAATGTTTGGTTATTACTGCTAATGACAGGGAGTTATAAATACTGGCTGTTCAGTGAATACTGCCAGCTCTGTCCTACTCTGGGGGGAGGAGGGTGGATTTTTTTGATGCATTGAGAGCTTTGTGACTGTTGGTTTGAAGGTCACATGTCCGAACAGCAGTGAGAAAAGACTGTCAGGGCATGTGGATGGAGAGAATTTCTGGAGGCTCTGATGAAATGTTTTCTTCTCAGATTCTTCTTCAGCTTATTAGTAACTATTTTCTGAGTCAAACAAGCATTTATGATTCAGTAGCATTTTATCCTACTGCATTTTACTGTGTGGATTTGTGGCAAGCAAGGCAGTTGAAAATGGAACTTTTGTTAAATTAAAGCAGAAAGAAACATCTGAAAGGGAATGAAGGTATTGTTCCCTAATAGTTTGTCTTTATTTTTATCTCCAGCTGTAACAAAGTTATTTATATAATAAACTATACTTTTTCTTGCTATAGAAATTTTACTTTGATACGTCTTTACTGTTGTGCCTAGAGCTATAGGACACTGATTTCAACACAAGAATTAAAATTCATGAAGAAAGCATAGTGGACCTTCTTTTGAATGGTCAGAATACTTTAAGGTGCAAGTCAATGAGATGCTAGTAGAAGTTTAATTCAAAAACTTGAAAAGATGAATCTCAAGATAGAAAAAGGTCTTTCAGCTGCAGTTTTTGAATTAGTTCTCTTGATGTCAATGGCAGTACACTGGTTTATGTCAGAAAGGTTTCTTTCTTATATTCAGCACTCAATGTCTAAAGCATTAACTGTATCTAAGAGGGAGCTACTATAAGGACTATTCAAAAATTGAATAATACAGCACCTACTTTAAAGTGGGTAGGACTGCACACAATGTGATGGTTGAAGAAGAGCTTATAAAAATAATTTTATAAAGAAAAATATTTGTATTTACCTGGTGTAAAGTAGTACTTCTCTGGGTGCTTGAATTTTATAATTGGTTTTATTATCTTTCTTAGCAGAGAAACTACTCTTTGTGGTTGCTAACCAGTAGCTAAGTAAAATAATTGATTCAAATTTTTTTTGTAATTAAAGATGATAATCTTTTCTTACCTTATTACTAATGTCGGATAATATGCTGACCATTAATTTGGTGCTTTGGGCAATTGGAAGAGTATTTTCCCTCATAATTATTTTCATATCTTTTCTAGGGAAGAACTAGACAAAAATAGGATCATATGTCTGTGAATTCCCTGGCTACTTTTTGTACTTTAGACAGAAAGAAACGTTCAGTCTGGCAGCAGACAATGTGGTATTTTTCAGCATTAGAGCCAGCTGAAGGAGTTCACCTGCATGTTTACTACCAGAACGCTCTTGGTTGCACACCCAGTCAGTTTATCAAGGAGCATTCTCTGTGAGTGAGTTTGTTTGGTTCTTTTTGATGTGTCCAGGCAGACAGAGGGGACTAAAATGTTCGTAAGAGCCATCTCTAGGCAGTAACTCCATCATGGACCGAGCAGGGATTGCACCCAGGCGTCAAGGGGCGAGCTTGCTGATGTGGTTTTTGTGCTCTGGCCTGACCACAGAGCTCAGCTTGCACTGGCAGAATTTCTCCCAGAAAGTTTTCCCAGAAGTCAGCTCAGTCAGTGTGTTGAGAAGGCAGCTCTGCCCTGCTCTCTGTCCTCTTGTGCCTGGCTGTGGTTCTGAGGGCAGGAGGGTCGCCCTGGGGAGTGTCACTTTTGGTTTCACCTCTGTGAGGAGATGCCAGTTTTACACCTTTACCTTTATTTCTCTTTGCTGCTTCAGGGAAGTACACCACTACAAACGGATCTTTATTTTACTTTGTTTTTCTCATCCAGGCTACTACAGTGTAAGAGATTTAAACTAATCAAAAAATCCCTCAAAGTACAACCGCAAGAGAAGTAAAGAAAAGAATAATAATTAAAAACCATGCTTGGAGCCCATCACTAACAAGTAATACAAAGCCCATACAAAACAGCTTCCCAGTTTATATGTCAGAACGTTTTCTCTTCCTGTAGTTTAAAAGTTAGAATGCAAGACCATCGAGGAGAGGGAACAGCTCATGATCAACTGAGTGAATGAGTTCTGTATTGCAGGAGTGAATTTTACATCATTTAGCGAAATTCTGTGATAAACCCACAATATTAAATATTATGCTGCAAAAATGCAGTGAAAAACTATTCATGTGATTAGCATTTTCTTACTGCATACCGAGCACTACTTTATTGAAAAATCTCTACTATTATAGAACAATTTTCATTTCATAAGAATACATCCATCAGAAGAAAAATGCTATAAAGGTTAGATATGACTAAATGGCTCAAAATTTAGAAGCTCATTGTGTGCAGAAGAAAGGACAGTGGCTGATAAAGAACAGGAAAGAACAAAGTGATTTGTATACACAAAGGCCTAAACAAAGAACTCTGGTCAGAATGTGAAATGTGACTTAAAAGTCATCACACTTGCCTTTCTTCTCCTAGCCATTTTAAATTTGATGAGTTGAGTAGATTTGTTGAAATGATTTCATGAATAAGATTCTTCCTCTATTTTTTTCTCAGTTAGTTTTGTGGAGTTGTGGGTGTTAAAATACTTTACATGAGAAATTTTTAATGCTTTTAGGTGCATGGTCAGACTGTTAATGCCATGTTACATCAGCAGTTAATGCCACATGGAAAGCACGGGCTTAGAGGTTTCTGGGGCCCAAAAAACCCAGTAACCTGGGGCCACTGTTGAAAATGATGAGTGAATGTGGCAGTCAGATTCTGGTCATTTCATGTCAGGGGAGTTCTTCCTGCACTTCAGCAAAAATATGCACATGAGCTTCTTGGGATGTGATAAAGAGACTGAGTCTTCTAGAAATTCTAGACTCAGACAGAAGGTAAGAAAAATACTGGAATCAAATGCCAGTGTAATTACTGTTTGGGTGGAGTTTTTTTGGGTTTTTTGAGAGCTCCAGGACAGTGGTTGTAGTTGTGCACTGAGGGGGGGTTGGATGGGATGGGCATTTCTTCTTAGGTTTTTGGAATAATCTCCTGTAGGAAGGAATTTGGAATGGCTGGAATCTGTCTGCCTGTCTGTTTTAATTTTTAAATATCATTATTTTGTATAAGCTGCAGGAAATCATTGCGTGCATAGTAAGCTGCTTACTAAAAAATCCTTATAAAAAATAGATGCTGTGAATTTATAGTAGTCACGCAACAAACGCTCACATTTTTCACTTATTTGAACTCATTTGATAAAAATAATTTGCTTACTAACTCAAAGACCACAGAGGGCAATTTTCAGTGGCAGTGATGATTTTTGGACTCCTAAAACCAGGTTAAATTATGAAAATGTTGTTCCTGGCTATTTGGGGTGGTCGTGGCTGTTGTGACCCAGCTGTTCCATTGTCACATCCGTGCAGTCAAGGGACAGAGACTAGATTTTGGATGTAATTATCTCTGTGTCTTCCTGTAAACTCCTTTGTCATATTACTGGATTGCCTTACAGGTGATCAGATTTACCTATGCAGGAATTAAAATGCTTTTTTCCCGTCTTAATAGCTGAAGAAGTGAGTCAGAATAGGAGTGATAAGTCTGCCATCAAGGGAGACCTCTACCTTAATATAAGAAACGGAACCAGTTTTTTATATTCCAGACTCGTATCTTTGCCCAGGGGTAATGAATGTGTACCCCTTGAACTGACTCACTCTCCTAAACTGTGAAAAGCAAAAATGTGGTACGTGGCTTAATATACCCTGCTCTCCTTCCTGCCTCTGCTGAGGGACAAACGCACCAGAAATGCCAGATAGACCACATTGCTCTTGTGCTCACATTCCCATGTCCCTGTAGGAAATAAAAACATCCAACCAGCATAATTTTCCTGGTTTTCATGCGTAGACAGCATGGCTGCCTGTTTTTCTTTCTGAACTTGTCTCAGTGGCACGTTGCAGCAAGGATAAGGCAGCACAGAACTGAGACTTGAGAAATACAACTTCACTCTTTGTGGGGATTGCATTTGTTGCTAAGCTGCTTCTGAGAAAGTGTCATGTACATATAGAACTAGGGGTGCTGGAGTAAGCACAGAGAACTTTGTCACTCATTTCAAAGGCTCAAAAAAGCAAAGAGGAGGAAGAAGTTAATCAAAGATCAGTTCCCAGAAATGTTAGCTTTGGCTCTGACCACAGAGGTCATTGCACTGTCAGTCTTCTTTCTTCATCATCTCTCAGCTGGGTCTGTACTCACCTTTAAGAGAGGAGTGAGTTGTGTAAAACACAGTGTGAGATTAAGTCTGAAATATCAAAGCCTTTCAATTTAATGTCAGCCTCTGTTTTTCCTTTAGGTGACAAGGTTAAAGGGGAGTCTCAAAACTCCAATGACTTACTTTCCTTTCCTTCCTGTTAACTAAAAAGCCATTATTTAAGAACTAAGTGACTGACCCACATAACAAAGCTTATTAATAATCATTTTGTGAACAGGACTCTGTTATATTTTTTCCTAGGTATCAGAAATTAATTTGATATTAATGATGTGATTCCAAGGTCATAGTAAAATCTTTTTCTTGTGTATAATTAGTATTTCTTTCTACCACTAGGGACAGTAAATGAGGTAGAGCAAAGCAAGACTTCTGCAGCTTGATTTGTATTCACTCCTACCAGCTCTAGCCCTGTCTGTCTTTGATTTGAGTGGAGTTACTGTAGACGAATAATAGTGAATATTACACTTTGCAAAACGCCTGTGAACGAATTTGTGGCCAGTTTCATCCAGCACTTTGCAAACATCTGGACCAAAGGCTCAGGCTTGCAAGCTCTTAAGCACAGAAGCATAACTTTTCATGTGAATCACCATATTGATATTTGTGAGCCAATTCAGATGAAGCATTACAGCCTTTACACAACACTCCAGATCGTAACACGAGTGCAGTTGGAAAGGACCATTTTGTTATTCCAGGAGTCTCCCGATATTTCCACGATGAAGATCACTTGTCACATATTCTTGGGGCACTGGGACCTAAATCGGCCTCACTTTGTGAGGCAGGGACAGGCTCGGGCTTCTCAGTTATGTAGATCTGTGGGGATTTTCTCAGATCTCCAGCACCTCCCTGCCTACAGATAACTTCTGCTGGGCTACAGCTCTTCTTAATACACATACAGCTTTCATTTGCTTTCTGCAGAGGAGTAATTAGCTGTTAAAAAGAGATTTGCATTTTTTTTTTTCATTTAGAGGAGCACGTTATAAGATTTCATGACATGTTCAGGCTTAGCTTGAAAGCTCTTACACCAGGGAAATTGTAATAATTTAGACTGACTTTTCTGATTTTGTGTTACAGTGTGCAGAGGGTTACACCTTGATTTTGAGCAGCCATTACATGAATGGTCATTGCAAAGAAACACTGAGTTCAGTGGTATTACTCGCACAAAGAGGGATTCTTACAATCAAAACCAGCTTGAGATTCTTGGGATCCTTGGGGAGCAAACTCCTCGGAGGTTTACATTGAATTCCTTTAATATGGTACTGTTTGATTTGGATCAGGGCTCTCATCAGGATTAACTGCAGGTCACGTGTAAAAAGCAAGCAAACAAAACGAGAAATAGAGATTTCTAAAAAGGTGAGAATGTTTTATATCTTTTTGGCAGCTCCTGGTTCTGGGGATTTAACTCACAGACCTGCCTCTCTTCCTTGCTGTCTTTTCTGTTTGTTTTGAGATACTGAGGAGATTTTTATTCATTCCGTGCCTTTGTGGAAATTGTGAAGACCCTGGGCCCACATGGTGATGGTCCATTTGATGTTTTCTTGGCACACGAACGTGATTTCTGCAGCTCACCAGCTCTTTCATTAACAGTGCACTTGACTCAGCTTATGTCGCTTCAAGAGTTCTGCACGTACCCAACATTTAAAATCTACATTTAAAGTAAAACTTTCCTATAAGTCACTGTAATACATCTGTCTGTGTATATTCTGGAGGGGAACATGCATAGCAAATATTGTCCAGGGAATTATTAGAAACAGCTGACTGCTCTGTGTTTATCATTGTCATCTAATATTTGCAGATAGTGTGGGATTAAAAACAATACAGCAAATCAACTCCTCTGAATTGTTGCCTCAAAAAGCAGCACAAGCCCAAATTACATTTGTTATTTGATGAAAGACCGTTACCAGCCAAAATGGATCTATTTATTTTTTTAAAAAAACATATTTTGGTCCTTGTTTGGTGAAAATTGTATTAAAGACTGAACTGCAGAGTCTCTTTTCCTTTCGTGGATAGGTGTTGGTCAGTGCCATGTCAGTTTGGAACACAGTGAATGTTAGGCTGATGGAATTGTAAAAATGTTTGGTATGTGATATTGGCTTTTTAAAATGTTATTGTAGTATGTACGTTATGCCAATAAATCTGTTTAAGCATAGAGCATATCAGCCAGCTTCTAGTGGCAGATGCTAAAATCCCAAATTCCTGAAATACTTAATAGGTTGGTGGTTTTGTTTTTGGGTCCTTTGTTTTGTTGTTAGTGGTTTTTTTTGCTTCGAAAGATTCACTGGGTTGGTACTGAAGATTTGATAGATTTGGAGGAACAAAATGTGCAGACAGGTGTGTACTTGCTTCATTGAAATTTAAATTAGTTATGAATTCTCAGGAATGAAATCAGCTCTTTCTGTCAGGAGTGTCTTGTGGAATTTCCCACAGAAATGCAGTTGCAAGTGCCTGTGGTGAAAGTGAGTGTTCGTTTTTTGAAAGAACTGAAATCTTAACGCAGTCAGGTTGCCTATAATGTATATTTAATTGCTATCGTGGAGGCCAATTTTCCTTTCTGTATTTGGAGGCATATTTTATGGTTAATTTGTTTCAAAGTGTACAGGAACTCCAAGCATTGCCTTCCCAGTCCCCACATAAAATCCTTGATGAGGTGGTGCACAGGGAGCTCCTCAGAGCTCAGGAGGAAATCAAGCTGCCTCGTCTGTTGGTTGAGGTTTTGAGTGGTCAGTATTGCACGTTCTACTGAAGCCTCTAGCAGCACAGTTTCTTCTCTCTGTCTCTGTCAAGGATTTCTAATTCTGGGCAGCCATTCAGCCACACACTGTTATTTTTCATTTCAAAGAGCTTTTCCAGCCATCCTCTCTTGTTTTGTTTCACCCATTTCTGTAACCTGTACTTGAGATGGAGGATTTTGGCTGTAGTTCTTAGACTTTAGTGCTGAGAGACTGAAACACAGGCTTTGATTCGCTTTAGAAGTTGTCTCTAAGACATATTTTTAAATATTTAAATTCTATCTAGTCTGTGGATGCTTATCTGTTCTGTAGTAGGAAAGGCAGATGTAAATGGGACACTTGAGCCCATGACTACTTTCCAGTAAAATATTATCATTTAGAATTGAGCAAATTATTTCGCCTCTCACATTAAACAGAATAGCAGTAGAGTGCATTTTGAATGGATTAAGAACGGGCTGATTGACAGACCTTAAAGTGTACCTGTCAGTGGGCAGTGAAAATGTCAGGAGAATGGTTTGAACGGGGCTCCCCATGGGGGAGCCGTGGGTCCCACATACCCAGTTTGTTCATTAGTGAGCTCAAAGTAAATCCCTGCTGCTAAAATTCCCTGTAAATAATGCTACGATCCTCATGAGGGTAAAAATAATCCGTATGTCTGTGTCATATAGAGAAACAAGATATACACTCCAAGATGATTGTGTATTTCTTTTAAAACCTGTAGTCCCAGGAATGAAATGGTTGTGCTACAGTCAGACTGCTGTGTTGTGTTTTAGAAACCAGGGACTCTGAGAAAGGCTCACCTGTAGTGATGAGCAAGGACGTGTGAGTTTCTAGTGTGATGTTCTGGCAAAAAAAGCAGCTCAGGGAAGCGGTACCAGCACACAGCTCCTGCAACTGTGAGCAGGAGTAGAAGCAGAGAGATGACTTCCAGCTCAGGATGTGGAATTGGCAGGTTCAATGGAATGCTCTTTCCAGCTGAGAGGTCCTCAGCTTCGGAAGCGTTTGTGAGGGGTGATAGGTGATGGAATATAAAATCTTTAAGGAGAAGATGGATTAAATAAAGAGGTTTTTCTGTATCCTGAGTGAATATTATTCAGTTACTAGATAAAAAGGTTTTCTGCCGAACTGACTGTGAGCAAAAGCTGCTTCTACTCAGTTTGGAAGGGTCCCAGTCCAGTTTCTGTCTGTTTTCAAATGCCTGGACTGAGAAACACAGAGGACTTCAGCTGTGGGGCAGATAATGTATTGGTCTGGACTGGGGCTTGAATGCAAGGAGACATATTGTTCATCTCTGCTTGTGTAATGAGTGTACAGAAGTTATAGCACCTGGAAAAAGGTGACATTAAAAAGTAAATTCACTTGCCATTTAGGATTCCTAGTGTTTAGGAAGTAATTGGGGGCTTTCAGGATCACAGTTTTCGCTTCAGGTCCTGAGGAATTGAACACATTTATTTAGAAGACTGAAGGCTCAGGTCTTCATTCTGATGACCCAAAAGAAGTTGATTATACTCTTCGGAAAATTCATCCATATCCACCATCAAGTGAAGCCTTTTTTACTGTGTTATTGTGTCACATTTTGACAACTAAATAATCCTGAACCCTATTCTCCCAGAGAAGTAGAAAAGAAAATGTCTCAGAATGATCGGCATCTCTCTATCTACTAAGTGCAGAGCACATTAAAGTGATAGATGACTTTTGTGCAAGTTACTGAAAGTGGAAGGTTTGTTCAGACAATGTTGCCAATTGCTCAGTGTGGTGAAAGGCCAGGGTTCAGGAGCACAGCCTCGCCAAGTGACCTGCCATAGACTTTGTGTTCTTAAAAAAATCACAATGAAAACCCGAAACCAGCACAAGCACATGGGCATTATATTGTCATTATTGTTTAATTCACATGCTGATTATATCTTCAAATTCACTGAAGAAATCATGGGTTAATCAGGATGTTAAAGTATCGAGGAGCATTTTTTGGTTGTTGGAATCCATCCCCTTCAATTTACATGCCTCGGGCAAGGCTCCTGCAGTGATTGTCTCTTCTCTGAACACTCCTCCTGAATGAATGAAGGAAAACAAGGAGGAGAAACTTGCACCTTGCCTTTATTCAAGTTCTTTGTATCTGTGAACTTTTTTCCTAAGACAAGGAACAATTGAATTGTTTCTTGTTCCTCTAACACTTGGCTACTCTTCACAGTGCTCACAGAAAACTGCAACTTGTTTTTTGTTACCGAAAGATCTGGGTTGTTGAATAGCTGTCAGGCTTGCTTTTATCCTATTACATGTTCTCAGGGAGTTGAAAGTGTAGTTTGACATCCCAGGGGAAAAAAACCTAAAACCTCACTTTCAGATGTTTCTTTCTATATTTCGTGTCCCCAGAACAGCTTTTTTCCCCCGCTCTTTTTTCTAAAATCATGGCAGCCATGTAGAATGTTTCTCTTTAGGCCCAGTCTGTATATTTGCGTGCTAGAGTATTGCAGTGATACTCAGTAGTCAGTCTAAAGGTGCCTGTGGGCACAGTCAAACCGCAGGAAAAGTGTGGTCAGGTGCCAAGGGACACACTGGAGCTCTCGTGGCTGCTTGGCTGAAATATCATGGCATTGCTCCTAATTCTGCTGGGTGGGGGAAAGCACCTCTCCATCTTGCATGTTTGCAGATGTTGTGTTGCTCCTCACGGGTGCCTGGGTTTGGTCAGTTAACCACAGACCTGGAGCAGTGTCTGGGCTGGAAACACAGCGTGGGTTAGCTGTACTCTATTGAATCTGCAGGTGTGTAAAGAAATTAGAAAAACCCCCAGATACTTCCATATGCAGTACATTGTGGTGTGGTGCTGGCATGTGAAAAATCTTCCTTCAGATGACCCTTAGTGCTGGAATTTAAAGATGAGCAGGGACATCTTAACAAAGATCGCGAATTCCTACGTTCGGTATAATCAGTTACCTAAAGTTTGAATTATTTTCTAATATCAGTCTGCTGTGTGTAGAGACTGGGCTGAAATCTGATTACTGGAAACCTCCCAGCTGCAAACTCCTCCCTCCTCTGTAGTGTTGAACACTGAAATAACAGGGTTACATAAGTTTTCCTCTTGGAAGGACAGAACGAGTGACGAAGACAAGAAGTAACTAAAGATATGTCTAAGCTGAGACATAAACCTGAGAAATTAGCACCAGTGCTTAGAAAATATTCTGCTCTAAAGAGTGAGCTTCACTTTTGCAGGAATAAGGCAGACAACAGAAGAGCTGCTTAAAATATATTTAAAATATGCTTATGAATTCTGCATAGCATTTCTGCCAGCACCCAGCACTCAGGTAAACATCACCTGTATTCCCAAAGAAAGTACTGGCAATTTTTCACCAGGTTTGTTTTTACAGTACATCTTGGAAGTTTAATTGGTAGATTAAACCCACTCAAACTGCAAAATTTGATCTGGCATGGTTACTGTTTGTATCTTTAAAAATAAAACCCCTATAAATAAAAGGCACATCCAGACCTAATGTAAATTTGCATAGTGTCAATTAAGTTAATGATAGCATTATAGTGAATTATATTACTGATGTAATTGTGTTATTTATATTTATTTATTTTTATCTTTGTACCTTTAAGTTGGCAGAGAGAGGGATTTTTTTTTAAACTGTGATTGGAGAAGTTGTTAAATGTCAGTGGAACTAATAATATCAGACCATCATCTTCGATTATCATAAACTTTTAAATATTGCAGAATCTAGAGCTTCTAACTTGACAGTTGCAGAAATGTTTGGAAGCAAAGATGTTGGCTCTTCCTTTTTAAAAAATCCAAAGTCAAATCAATAACTATATAGAGCTCCGACTTGTATCAGTCTTTGTTGATTAGGTGAAATTACTATGGCATTGAAACCAATTGGAATTGCTGAAAACTCTGTTTTGTTCTGCTGTTGAAAGTCTGTCTCAATGGCTTCTGTCAGAATCAAAAAGTATCACCACTAGTGATGATAAAGTAGATTTCGCTGCTCGTGAGGGACTAAGTGATTGATATTTAGGAGTGAAGCATGCCCTGTTAACTCATGGCTTTCCCCTTTTCAAGCTTGGAATACATCGTTTGAGGGGGAACTGAAATTGAAAGAGGCATAAATTCGTGGGAGAGGTACATATGGAGATGAAAGGAATTCACTGTACTTTTCCTTGAGCCTCTGGAGATGATACAGGAAATTATTTATTATTCATGACAATTCTGCAATCAAAGCTGACGGCAGTAAAATATGTGATTAATAGACTGCTCTTTAAGCAGATCACCAGTACGAATAAACAGGTAATGCGTAGGAGGTGTTCCCATCTGCACATATGTATTAAATATTATTGAAAATTACATTTTTCCTTGTCTCTGCTTCAACTGTCTATCGAATAATAAAACTTAGCCCTCCTTGAGCTCCCACCTCGAGCTTTCCTATTTCTATGCACGCGCTTGATCACTGCAATACTAATATTATTGCTTGATACTGTGCTTGGTGTAATTGATCTCAGCCCACTTATTCCTATTGATCAGAGTGAATAGGATTTCAGCTGTGTTCAGAATAGTTGTATTCCCTCCCAGTTTGTGATTTCATGCACGTTTGAGTGACATAATAGCTGCTTTATCCGTGCGCGCTGTGGTTCAGCAGGCATTATCGTGGATGGATCATAATGGCTTTGCATCTTGGTTTTGTGACATAAAGCTGGTGGGGAGAAACATAACAGGAGTAGTCATTGTGAGCAACTGCTGTGCTCTTCTGGAAACAAATAGCAAGAACCACCACGGTTCCTTACTCTTCCGTGCTGCAGCACTGGCATAAATCACCACGGTGACTGGGACAATCGCTGGTAGCCATGATGGCCCACATTATGAGACCCTGAGATTTCAAGTCTCCCACCGTTTTTTGGAAGGGAAAGATAATTCTGCAGATAACTCAGGAAAGGTATTCTTCTCTCCTTGTTCTGGTAGCTGAAGCTGCACAGGATAATTGTTCTTGGGAATCCATGCATAAAGCGATGTTACCTTTTTAATGTCCCAAAATTGGCTGGTTTAATAGCGATAAGCTTGTAACGTTTGCAGCTCTGTGACAGCAGTAGTGTGCTGTAGGATACAGCAGTACTATGTTATCTTATATAGGAAAATCTCTTTCAGTATGATAGCAAAAACCTGCTAAATAATAATCTTCATAACATAATTGCCTTCCCCGTAGCAAGTCAGAAAGTGGCGTATATAAGGACAATTTCTGAGACAGGGAGCATTATTGCTTGCAGACTTTATCCTTGCAAAGTGTAAGAGCTAAGTCTGTATTAGGAGACCATTCTTAACTCAAATGTCCTTCCAAATCTTTCTGTGCCTTTCCACATTATCATGGGACTGTCCTTGGAAATACTGAGCGTTCAGTTCTCACTGTCTGCCTGCTCTCAGAAATACTCCATCATTTGTGGTGGTTCTGTATCTAATGTACAGATACCACCTTTATTTTTCTGTGTTCATGGCCGTTTTAATATATCACAGCTGAAGCTATGCCTGAAATCTTGGTCATTATTCATTCTTCTTTATTCGTACTCAAAAACAGGTGATGATCACTCCTGGTAGTGGAATTAAGTGATGTACTTTCAGACAGCACAGCCTGAAAATCCAGGGAGAGAGCAGAGCATACTGTGCAGCCAGCATTTTGGAGAATGTGTTATTGCTAGAAACAAAAGTAGCATGAATTATTTACCTAGAAATATTAAACTGGCTTGAGATCACTGCTGGAAATAGAGGGAGTTCTGGGCCTTTTGAATCATTCATGAAGCTTTATTTAAGACTTCTATTTGTCTCCGCAGATCAGTGAATTGTATTTTATAACTTTCAGGATGTTTCTATGGGTTTCATTCTACTTATGATAGGCAGGGTTCTTTTCAGTGCTTTCTAAGGAAGCACAGATCGGTAAAGTTACATTTTTATGTTTGCTTTTTTCTCACGTCAGGAGGTGTGGAAAGGGGCAGAGTGGTGTGGTGAACGAAGAGGAGGTGTAAGTAGTTTCGGCTTGATTGTATACTTTGCCCCATATTAGCAGACACTGGAAGCTGAGGCACCCCAATAACTGAGCCCATGGATAGGATGACCTTTAGCTGCTCCTGAGATTTGCTCAGCAGCTCTCACAACCTAAAGTGTGCTAATGTTTACTTATTTGTCAGGAGATTTTATTAAAAATGCTGCTTAATGTAACCAGAAATTTGTTTTCCTACATGTGAATATTTACACTCGTAACATTTGGAGATGCACCAGCTAATGCTGATTTGGCAATATTCAAATGTGGGCTTCTGATACTATTCTTCTTTTAAATATTTAATAGTTTCAAAGTCTGAAAGAAACATTGCTCTAGGAATAAAAGGGGAAAACTTGAGTTACTCTGGAAGCCCAATGCAAACATTTGGTGCTTGATGTGGTATCATGGTGAGCAGTGGGGCTTTTTGTCATAAATCTTCTTCTAAAGGAAATGAGGAAAAATGAGGGGAAAAAAGAAGAGGAATCCTAGCTGGATTTAAAGAAGATAAATGCTAGAAATATCAAAACCTGTCCGTTTAGAGAAGAGCTCCTCCTCTTCTCCCTGATCAAAGAAGAGTTATGGCTGCTACTTGCCATGAGAGGCAGAGGAACTGTGGATCACAGTGACATCCCGAGTCTTGCTCGTGGACATGTGGTATATATGACAAAGAAGCACACTGAGAAAACACTTGAACAGTACTTACAGGCAGTCCAATTCCAGAACAGCTCATCCTGTGAAAAATACACAGCCCAGCAGATATGATTATGCAATATTTCTTTACATTTCTTACAAAATCTCTGGTGGTAAGAGATTTCTCAGGAATATTGCTCTTTTCAAATACACATTTAATAAAAAAGCATACAATAACTATGTGTGTGGTAGTCAGATGATTTATCTGTTTGTAGCACAAGTCAGATAATTTTTTCTATTCAATCTGACTTCTTGTTGCTGGAAATGATACATTTGTAAAGAAAAAATTTAGTGAAAAGAATGGATTCTTCTACTGACTAGGCTTTCTCTACTTTGTGGCCGAGATTTTTCTACCCTCTATCAAGACAAATCAATCAATTTGATTTATCTATAAAGGAAGAGGAGAGTACAAGTGGCCTGCAGACCTTTGCACCCCTAGGGAGAAAATGGAAAAAATCGAAACAATAATTAATTTCTGCTGATAGTTTTAATTGTTTCTACTCCCCTGAGAACCTTCAACAGTCGTGAGACAAGAGTGGCTCTTAGTTCTCTGCTGCTTGCCCAGTTGTTTATACATAGGCTTGTGAGGGCACATATCACTGAAACAAGAGGCTTTTAATCATCCAAATTAGAGAGGGAATATATTCACCTATATAACTCCCTCTAAAAGAAAGTATCAAGTATATATACAGTACCATATGTACTTATGGTGCCTATGGAAATACACGGATTTTATCCTAAATCTAATAACAGATTTCATCACAGGATTTGTTTTAGGGCATCTCCAAAGAAGAATATAAATTGCATTCACTGTGTGCATGGAGTTGGCATCTCCATGAGTTACTTTTTCATCTTCCAATAAAATTGAGACCATCAGAGTGGGAAGTCGGATTGCTGCAGCACCCGTGTGACTGGAGCCTGTCTGGAAGCCTTTCCTTTCCCAGGGCTGATTGATCCCAGACATAATAGCAGGTCTCAGTTCTTTTCAAGAGTTGCATGCAGTTAAAGCAAGGTTTGAGCTGCTGTGGGTGCTGAAGTGATTGTGTTTTGTCCTTTCTGATATCAGCAAGAAGGTTGCTCATTTTCAGCTAAAACACTGGCTGAATGTTTTGCTGTAGCGGCTGAACTGAACAAAGATAGAGGGAAGTATGTGCATTTATGTAAAAATGCTGATTGTGGGTCAGCTCAAATACTGAGATGCTTAAGGATTTTTGTCGAATGGGGAAACTTTATTTGAGGTGAATGAGGCTTTTAGCTATTTTGAACAAATGTAAAGGTCTGATTCACAAAGTGTTTTAGAAATAATTCATGGAACAGGAAGGAAGACAAAGTTCTTTTCTATCTTCTAGTGTTTCCAACATTCTTTTAGAGATGTGGCAAACCTCTTTTCAGTCTTTTCAGTTCAATCAGTCTGAAAAGTAGGACCAATCCACACAAAGGTTAAGACAGGGACAGGTTATCTGTAAGGTCAGTCATATCCTACTTCCTACAACTTGACTTAGAGCCGTTGGCGATTGACAGTGAGGTTATTTGAACCTGATTTTGTGCTTACCTGGGTGACAGTGCCATCTGTTATGTCAAAAGGCATAGTGATAAAACATTTTCAGCTGAAGCACACAGGTTGAGCTCTATTTTCAAAAGCTGATCTAAGTGATTTTATTTTCCTCTTTCCTTTCTCCGAAATACTTACTCTCCTAATAGTCAAACTCTTAGTATGGTTCACCCAGTTCCACCTCCAGCTTCTGCCACTGAGGTAACTTCTCTTTTAGAACTAAAAAGTAATCCTTTGGAGAAATCAATGAAAACTTCTAACTGTATGAAATTTATTATATACCTCTTATTTTGCCCAGCTTTTTCAGACTTCTCTCTGCAATGTCTCTACAATATCAGTTAATATTGGTAGAAGTTGACGGTGCAGGAATCTTCAGTCATCAGGACATCTATAGGGAAAAGTCAGGTGTCTCCTCTCTCTGTTAAAAAAAACCATAGGGAATCATTAAAATAAAAATAGGAGTATAATGTACTTTATAGTGACTCTGCTTCTGTTATGTTCAGTGCTAAGATCACTGTTTTTCAGATTTGTGGAAGAAGTGCTAATGTTATATCTGCTATATATGCTATAAAATGTACTTTTTCCTGTTAAAAGAGGTATCACAGGCTAGCATGTGACTGACAGGCAATACCAGAATACAATCTGCAGAGAGAAGAACTCAATTCTCTGTATCACTGGAAGGATTCAGATATTTCAGAATTCTGAAGCTGAATTTTAAGCTGTAAGTGCTCATTTTCTCTCTTGGACTGCCACTGTTCCCTGCAGGTGTTGTTGATGTGGGTACTTAGTTAAGCTGGATGTAGTATTTTGTCTCAAAACCAGTTTAATCTCAAGGTCCTGTGTCTTCTACTTAAATAATTATAGCCTGTGCTACCACCTTACATCAATGCCGGGGTGATCTGTGCTAAGAAATACCGTGCACAGTTATAAACTAGACACCAAGTGATAAAGACTTATTAAAACCCTCCAAATGGCCTTATTTGATGGGAAGTGTGCCTGGTGATACCACACACCATATTAAATTGATTAGTATGTAGCTTTAAGAGGCAAAATTACAATGGAGGTGTTATTACATGTAGGCCAGTATAAAGTGCTGCACCTAGAATGTAATGAGGTTAAAGTCCTTGCAAGATTACAAAAAGCCACTGGTGAAAGTCACACCGTCGATGTGCTGTTGCTTCTGCAGGAAATTCACACTCTCATTTTGTAGCCAGAGTAGCACAGAAAATCACCAACACTTCCCTTCCTGTCATTTGCCACCTTATCTCTGTCAGGGTGACTGCTCCATGCTTCAAGGGAAAGCTCTGCTGCCCCGTGTTTATTTATGCTCCTCACACAGCTGCTGTCCTTGCGCAGCCACCCCCTGCAATGGGTTCATGACAAAGTCCCTGATTTCGCATTCAGCCTCCGACACCTTCGTCTCTGCCGAAGGTTGGCTGAGATCTGCTCCAGGATCGCTCCTGACTGATGTCTGGGGCAGCCACTGAGACATCTTCTCCATCTACTGAAAAACAGCAGCACGGGGAAGGGAGGTTGTCAGCTCATTTTGTCTGCTGTAGATTTGAAGCGACTGTGAAATGTTTGTCTGTAAGTATGAATTTGCTTTTGAAATCCAGCGAACTGACTTTTTACTTCAGTGCCTTTTATTTGCTGTCCATGAATTTCCTGTAACACTCAAACATCACCTGCACGGGTCCTTCATGAATAGCAATACTTCCTAATGTTGACTGGATGTGAGATATAACTGTTACGTTTTGTGGCAAAATTTTGGGTTGGTTTGTCTCTCTGTGTTACAGGAATCACCAATTAGTGAGCTGGAATAATCTCTCATGTCTTCTGTAGTGAGAATAGTCTTTATTAGTGTCAGTCGTTTCCTGTGAGGGGGAAGGTTAATTTCAGGAATTCACTGGTGAACTTTACAACCTGCAAGAATTCTGCCATGTTGTCTGTATAAGCAAGTAAATATCATTTAAATTTTTTTTTGGATGTAGATCATAAATATTCATTCTGCTTCTGCCCCAGGCAATGATAATTATCTTCTGCAGCACAGTCCCCACATCTTTTCTAGTCTTAATTTCAATTAAGAGAGCTTATCTATCGCTTCTTTAGAATATGCTTCCCACCAAGATGAAGGCGCATTTGAAAATGCATTTTGTGCACTGGGTGTTTTTCTCTGTAAGGGCATCTCCTTCTTTTCTTCTTCTATCTCATGGTTGTATAATATGACTGATAACAGATACTGATTCTTTGCTTGAATTTGGAATATCATAAAACTGGATTTTGGCTTTAGTTTTTTGTTTTGGTTTGGATTGTTGGTTTTGGTTGGGGTTCTTGTGTGGTTTTTTGTGTGGTGTATTTTTTTTTTCCATTGGATTGTAATTAATTTCCTTCTAGCCATAAGCTTTAGGGAGAAATTTAAAAATTAGATTCTTCCTTTACTACTATATCTAGCCAACCCTGATTAAAATTTTTGTTTGTCAGTTCTTGTGTCATGTTTAATGAGTTCAGATGATCTTCTCTAAAGAAAAATTGAATCTACAAATACCTTTGTAGTATTAATGAGGTACTGGAGTATAGACTCATGTACACCTTTTATTGCTGTTAAACATGTTCTTTTAAGTTATGCTCTGTTTGGCATATTTATGTCTTCTAGCTGCTGCCTTTTTTAGAAGAATTTCTGGCTTTTTGGTAGCTTAGTTTTCCAACATGAGATGTAAGAGGTCAGGTTTGGTGATTTTAACATCTCTGTAGTCTTCAGTGTCGTTGTCTCTGGTCTCTGACTGTATGAGTTGCTCTAGAAATGTCATCAAGTAACCAGCCCCATAAAGTGTTACCCATTTCTCTTCCAGCCTTCAGTTTAGCTGGAAAAAGTTGGATGTAAATAGAATTAAGCCTGGTGAAAACAGAACAAAAGAATGAAAAAAACCCCAAAAAGTAATCCAAGGGTTAGACTAATAATAAATGCTCTGTCTTTCTGGATGATGCAACCTAGAGCTATTGGAAATGGCATCTCTTACTGCAGAAATGCAGAAGGAAAACTAGAAACTTACTTTTGTCTGCATTCTTCTAGACTTGCCAACGATTTCTCCCATGAAATGCAATGCAGAATCCCTTTTCTAGTGCCTCTTCCCTGGACAGGAATGACTCCCACGGGTGGCTCTCTGAGCTCAAATATTTTGCATGCATCAGTTCGATTGTTATTACAGCATGTTACCAATGTCAGGATGCAGAGGCATAAATAAACCTATCATAATAACTGAGCTAGAAATGCTGTCCATCTTATTTGCTGTCCAAATGTAAAATATGTCTGGTTTGAATTCTCCTGGCCACCACAATTTTTGCTGCCATCTAATGGAGACATCAGAGTGCACTTCCATCACTGCCAGTGGCAGCACGAGCAATCCTAAAATAAAGTACTATGAACTGGCTTTGTGCTCAAGTTGCTGAAAATTTTTTCTAACTCCAAGGATACGCAGGATGCTTTTATAGCTGAAGTTGCTCTGGGTGAGAGGAAAAATACTCTGAATGTGGTACAGTGTAAGTGATGTAGAAAGCAGTGCCCTTGTCACTGCTGGGGTTTGCTCTCAGGGTTTTGCTTCTATGACTTATCAGTCAGAAACTGCCTCACTGAATTAAGCTTTAAAATATTTTAACATTTTCTCTAAACTGAATTATTATTCAGATGTTCCATTTGACATTTATGAAATCATTAGAGTATAATTATGAAAGATAAACCTATTTAAAGGGGGAAAAAAGTCACTAGCTTTGCACTTGCTGATACATGTCGTCTATTATATTGATTATTTATATATTAGTTTGGCATCTCTAGTGCACAAGTAAATTTATATGAATTCATGATCTGGATTAAGGGATTGGTGCTGTGCCAGGGGAGCAGGTTGAGATCTGGTGTGAGACATGAGCCCTTCCTGGGCACATGTGCCTGGACCACTGCAGCCACCATCCTCCTCCTCCGTCCCTGTGCACCACACGGCTCAGCTGCTGCTTGGTCTCCCAATGCTGGACATCACCCTGTCCTCTTTTTATTTTGCATGAGGCTCATGATTTTAGGAGGCACTGCATTTGGTGATTGCTGCTTAGAAGAGTTTACTTCACATTTTTGCTATGTGAACTGTATTTTTTTTTTAAATAAGCTGTGTGTGAAATCCTGGAATTGATGCTATTCGCTTGGTGTGTGATGAATAACCACATGACAGCATGTGATTGATGTTAATTGGACATGTTGAATAATTAAGTGCATGGACACTTAATCACACTACCACCTTATCAGACAGGTGGTAGAACTTCACAACAGGACGAGTATGCTCTTAAAAAGGATGAGTATTATACAAGGATATAAAAATCCTGATGTGATCTACACAATGTAGATAATATTTACAATTTGGTAGTTATTTGCAGGAGTTTTTAATTGCATTTATAGTGTTGTATGAAAATTATCTGGTGAAGTATGTAAAAATAAATGTTGTATAGAGTCAGATGACACATCACTTTAGCATTTAACTGTGTTGGGGTGTGCTGGCACTGGGCTGTTTATCCCCCCTCAGGTGTGTGTATAACCAGCTGTCTGTTTTACAAGTGAAAAATAAATGCAGTAGAATCTCAGATACTAATTAGAAGTAGCACCTAGAAACTCAGAACTTGGAAATAACTCTGTGCTGAAAGATTTCAAAGGCTTTTTGTCTTAAAAAGCTAGCAGGTTAGAAAAAAATGGAATGCAGGTTGTTTATTACATTATGTTTTATTTCCGTTGCCTTGTGGTGTTTCAGAAGAAGAGTGGCTGGCTTTAAGACTGCAGAAGCATGAGTGACAGCTATTTGTCTTTTCATAGATGAAAATAAAATTATGTTTAATAGGTACTCCTGTAGGTACTGCTTATTTACTGAAAATGAATATATTTTTCTTTGCTTTATCTGTTGTATACTCCCGGTATTTCTCCTAGAGTTAAGAAGAACAGTGATTAAGTCCTGCAGCAAGAGCCAGATCCAAGCTGTGCCAACCTTTGTCAGTGATGAGTTTCAAATATTTTGAGAGTTGCAGTTTTCTCCCACCTGCTTTCCTTGCTGTATGGAATAAGGAACCTGCTCCTGCCAAGAGCTAGCCTACTCTATGTTGTCTTCTTTTTTTTTGTCTTTCTTTTTACTTTTTTTTTTTATAAGTGAGAATTAAAGCATGTCTCTCTCTTATTTTCTCATTTCCCAAACCCAAATATGCCAAGCATGTCCTCATCACTGAGTACAGCCTCATAGTGCTGATATTTCACTCCAGGGAGCTTGGAAGCTTTTCTTCCTCTGCCCTGCTGCTGAGTAAGGAATGTGAAAAGTCTTTCTTAGAGTCACTGGTATCAGGCCAAGGGTTCTTGGCATCTGCTTGGAACAAGACATCTATCCTCAAATGTAGTAGCTATTTTCTTCCTAAGAAGTTGTTTCCTTCCTGGGGAGCTCCAATTCTGGGTTCTTTTCTTGGAGAAAAAAGGTGGAATACCTCTGTTTCCTTTTCAGGACTGTGTGTTGAAAGCTGATCCAATGCTGGGGTTTTTTTTGTCTTAAGATGAAAGTAAGTGTTACAGAGACAGTAATGCTGTCACTTCCTGTTGGGTTTCATGTTTAGGGAAAATGCCACTGCAGAAGAAGGAATGTTTGTGTTCTGTGCTGATTGAATATGTGTGATTTTGTAAGGAGTATTGAAATTTATATGCACATCTTAATTAAATTATGTAATAGAAATTGAGTAGTTGGTCTTCGCATACATCACTGCGTCACATAACCTGTGTCCTTACCCTAACAGCAAATTGTTTCAGTGGCACACACTGGATTCAGACAGTTGAAGTGGGCACTCTACAGAACAGAGCAGAGCAGTCTCCACTTTCTGGCATCTCCTGAGTGTGCTTCACATTACACTGTGAAATTAAATGGATTGCTTTTATTGCTAATTCCCCACAGGCATTATTATAGTGGAAGGTCTTTAAGTAAGGTGTTAATGGCATCCTAGTAGGATTTGTTTTTTTCCTTTGTCAGCTCGTAATATTATATCAGGAGCTATGGTGGATTCTGCGCTGAAGTGTTTAAAGCGAGCCTGCATGCTCTTTATAAAGGAAAAACCAACAGGAAATTACAGGCCTGGTGCCAGAATTGCAGGTCAAAATGCTGTAATCTGGGTTCTGAAAGAATTCAGGATAGAAGTACACAATGGGCTCTTTTGGCCTGGAAATCTCTGAATCTACTGGATGAAATGAATGCAGTCTATTGTGTTTCCATCAGTTCCGACTGTCCAGCCTTCATGTACTTGGAATATGTAATTTGGAAGACAGTATCAAATTCATGTACTGCATATGAACTGCTAAGTGGCTTCCCTTTAGTGGCTTAAATTTCAACCTGTAACCTAGAATAAGTTTACCTTTGGAACTGCTAAAAGTGATCTGCAGTTGGGAAATATGGGAGCATTTCTGTCCGTGTTTCAATTACATGCGTGAAGGGTTTTTTTTTTTTTTCATTGCATGAAAAACGAAAATAACAGCACAAAATCTGTTTGACAATGTCACCATTAGGAAGATGTTTACTGAAGGTGATAAAAATGAGTAAGTGTAAACAAATTTAAGATCCCTCATTTAGCAAGATGTTTAATATTCTTCCAAAGCAAAATGTTTGGGCTTGAAAATATGGATGCTCTGCCAAAGGCACAGTTACACCAAAGCAAATTTTGTTCCTGCTAATATTTTTGGATCAGCCTTTCTTGCATGCCCTTATATCCTTGGTAATGGAGTAGACGAGAAAATGCAAGACTCTATTCAGGCTATCCTCATAACGTAATGGTGCTTATTTGAGATCCATTTATTTTAGTAATTGCTAATTATGAGCACCAGGTATATATTTTTCAGCCTTGGCACTCTACTTTATTCAGTCCTCCCAGTGAATTTCATCCTTTTTTGTAGTACAAAAATAAAAAAATTCCAGACAGGTGTGTTAAGCTTTGAGCAGAATATTTTCTATGTGTCTAAAGCAGTTATTGAGCATGTATGGACTCACTAATGAAGTCAGCATTTCAATGAAAAAATGACACTTAGGGAAAGCCAGAAACTAATAAAATGAATAATAATGTTAATCTGAAAGAGGAGCCTAATTCAAATGGAAAATAAAAGCTGAATTGCTTGAATTCTCTGATCAGAAGCAGGTGAGAGGTGTAATTCCATAGAATAGTTATTAGGATAAATTTGGAACCATAATTTAAATATTTATTCTCTGAAACTCATGTATGACTAAAGCATGGAGAAAAGGTCTATTGTTTTACTTGCACATCATACCTGGAGGAGGCCTGTGCTCCTCCTTTTCTTGGGAATGCTGTCAAATTGCCACTAAATGTTCGTGCTGGTGAAGAACAGTTGCTGGCTTGCCAAGAATGCCATTGTTCAACCTCTCCTTGATTTTCTTCTTCTAAAATGTTCGGCTACATTTTATTTTAAATTAATTGTAGAGATAAGCTGCACAAAATGTCCCTTACTAATGTGTCACCTTTGTAATTCTGAAAGAAGTAAAGTGAAGCACATGATGATAATGTTAAGACAGAGACTTAATTGCTTGTGTCTCTTTCCGTTTGGAACTGAGACTTCATCTCTGAGCCAAATAAAATCTGTTGGTGAGTGCTCCAAAATGCAATCAGAATCCTTTCCAGGCCAGTATGACAAGCTTAATGTTGATGTGTTTTGATCAGAAGGCTTGTTTGTTTGAGCTTGCACCTGAGTTTTCTATTTGCATCCTGAGGATAAGACACTCTCCTAGGTCGTTTCCTCTCCAGACCTGCTTCCTGCTCTTCTGGAGCTTGCACAGAACGTACCAGGGAGGGCAGGACCTGGTGGGTCAAGCAAAGCACTGTCCTGGTGATCCTGCAGTCACTGGCACCGCCTGTCCAATTCCCCACACTCCAGCAGAGCACTGGAATTACATGTACAGACAAAACAATGGCATCCAAAATGAATGAATGCCAGAGGAAATTCTGCCAGTGTTTTCAAATGCTGGTGCCAAATCTGTGTTTCCATATCTATGCTGATTAGATACCTACAAGCTCACCATTTAATTTTCCAATTACCTAGCATGGTTATTTCCCAAGAACTTCAGTAGTATGGTAGGTGATGAACGCATGTGAAAACAACACCTAAATTGCTTTCATTTTGTGAGCTGAATTTAGATACACAGGATTTAATACATCTGGGCAAAAATTCTTAATGGCACGTGGGACTTTTGAATCTGTAATTTCTATTCAAAGTACAGATGACTGATCAGTAGAAATAATCTAAGATAGACGAGTATTTAAGGTTCATAAAAACATACAAATAAAATGACAAAACAGTGCCTTGATGTGATTCATATATTACGGGGTGCATGATAGTTCTTAAGAGCTAACGATCTGCATTTAATCGACATGTTTTCCTCATAAATCAGAATGAGATTTGGAAAAAGCAGGTTAAATAATTGTGAACATACCTTTGTTTATTTTTATAATAAAATATTTCGTTTATCCTTTGGCAGGACAAAATGAAACAAATAATTCATCATTGCCAGTGTACACCTGGAAATCCTAGTCCATGAAGTTGTTAGCCTCGGACGTGCTCTGCTGGGTGTGTCATGTTCCCAGGAGCTGTATTAGAGCTTGTTAAGGACAGCCCTGGGGCCACACAGGTATTATAGCTGCAATGTTTTCACTGCTTGAGCGTGGGCACTGAGCCACCAGCTCTGCCTGAGTCAGCTTGATGAGATATCCTCATGGGGACAAAAGGGAGCGAGAAAACTGCAGCCCTACAGCTGCTCCAGGGACTGGTCTGTTAAGGGGATATGTACATAGCCACTGAATTTTAATTTTCTCACTTGTTGGGCTTTTCTAGGACATGCCGAATCTGGAGTGCTGCAGTCGTAGGGATGATGGTGAGCCCGCAGGAGTGTTTGTTTGAAAGGCTTAGGAAGTTCACGTTCCTATTGCAAGCTGGATTGCTCAGTTTTATTTGAGGTTTGCAGTTATAAATGAGAAGCATATAAATCTTCCTTCAGTGAAATCACCGTGCCTTCTCCAAAGTGTAGCCTTGCCAGTTCAGCAGTCTGTGTGAAATCCGGCCCGGGCCGCGCTGCCGGCTCCAGAGTGGAGTTGTCCCTGTTCCATCTGGCTTGGCTCAGCAGAAAGGTCAACTCCCAAGGCTGCCAGAGAAGTGCTGCTCTATTGTGGTACTTTATTATCCCTCTGGGGAAGAGGCTGGAGTAGGATGTGTGACCGAAACGGAGAATTTGTTCTCTAATTTTCTCAGTAGTCCAGGGACATGTACGCTGTTTGGACAACAGCTGTCTGAGTCCATTGCCAAGCTGGCTCAGTAATGGCCCTTGGTGCAGTGCAGGAGAGCAAAAATGTTTCCAAGTAGTTGAGGAAACTGAGGAGTTTTGTCAGAAATTTTGGAGCTGGCAAAATAGCAATGTTTGATGTTTCACCATCACCGTGTAATGTGGGCTGAGAAAACCAAAGTGTTGTTAGAAGTTTCACCACTCACCATCTTTAAATTTTTTTAGCATTTTGTCTAATTTGAAGGCTCTGTCTCTGTCTTTTAACACAGACAACAGCTAAATAAAAGTGGAGGTACCCGAAGTTGTGTGGCACTCGAGCAGTGGTGTGGCCTTGAAGGAAGGCTCTCAGACTGCCGTGAATGCAGCCACTTCCCCTCCCTTTCTTTTGGTGCTGATTTACTGTTAATTGCATTTCAAACAAATTGGAATGGACTAATAGACTGAAGTCTATTATCCTAGCTTTTAACACAATGAAATCATGTTTAGTGCCTTGCACTAAGGGGGGGAATGAATATATCTAACATTTTCCTCCAAGTAATGACAGAGATACAGCTGGAGATTTCTGCATTATGAATAGTGGGATGGGGAAAGTGTGTGGGGGAATGGCAGAAACAGTCACATTTTGTGCTTTAGTCCATCAACTCATTCCTCTTTGGGTTAGATAACTGCCTCTCATTTATTCTGGCACACACTTAGATCTTTTTATTTTCATTTATTTTTGTTAATTTACTTTGTAGTGCTTTGACCAGTTGTGTACCAAAATGAGGGAAACTTTTTATTCCTCTGATAGGAGAATAATTACTTCACTGCTCCTATTTTCTTTCAACTTTTTAAATGGTTAGCTCCTTAAATGATGTCAACATCTTGCATATTGATGATTTCAGAAAGCTGGAGCTCAGCTGTAGCTGTGTTGTTCTGAGTGTGCTCTTGAGACAGACCCTGCTGGGGCAGCCCGGATTTGAGAAGTTTTGAGTGAGCAGATCTATGTAAAGGTGCTGTGCTCACTCCCAGGGGAGTACAAGAGAACTGCATGACAATTTGTTTCTCCAGGAAAACTGGAGGAGAAATAGCTTCAGCAAGCTGCTGCTGCTCTATGTCACGGATGGCAGGACCGAAGCCCTGCAACAGTTACAATTTAATTTACAAGTTATTTGATAAACTTCTAGGAAAAAAATGGAATTTTCTAAATTAGAACAGCTTTCCATTACCATGGCAGTACATAGAAGAGGAATGTATGGTTTAGTTTTGCTGCGAAAACTGAGCTGACAGCACACCTGGATTGCACATGTCTGGGTAGAGCCCCAGGACAGTCACTGCAGCTTTATTCAGCTGCATTCTCTGTGATCACATGAATTTCAATTTATCTGCCTCTATCTTTGTTGTCTTTGTGAAGTAATTCAGCACCTTCACTTGTGTTTCCATCTTTCCAACACGTCCAGAAGTGACTTAGGCAGCAGACAGTGCGATGTTCTTCCAGCTGAGCTTGTCACAGACATTACAACCTGTGGCTGCTGGTCACTGTCCTCCTTATTGCCTCCCACAGCTCTGCAGTGAATGTTTCCTCATCTGCTTCAGTTCAAACTCCAGAGGCTTGGCTCGGCTGCACTATATATTTCACTGTTGGTTTTTTTTCTCTTTTTTTCTTGTAAATCAATCCCCCAGTGGATTTGTTAGTATTCAGGGGCTGTCTGGGCCCTCTCTCCTGTCTGAAGTGCTGGCGTGGGGATAGTGTGATACTGAGGCATGATCCTGTGCGGTTGCATGACAGGGAAGAAATTGATTTTATAAATGAATATTGGCTGTTGAGCAGAGTTGAAGAGTTGAAGATTTTCATACATTGATATGCTAAAGTAATTGGGACTACTGAAAATCGGCATGAATTGAGCATGACCTGCTCTGCAAACCAATGAGCAGATTAGGAAAAGAGGAAGATACATTGAGTGTGGATGGAAATTTGAATTTCCTTGGTCAAGCCATGCCTGGTCACTTCATTCTGGAGTTCAAGAAGCTAGGAAGAGCAGACCTGATTTGTTTGTGCCTGGCAGGGTGCTACTCTGACTCTGCTACCTCCATTTCTGTAGCTACTGCACCATAAGATCTCCATCTGGTGTTTGGTTAGTTTGCATTGGACATAGATGGGAAGAGGAAGTAGAAATCAGAAAGCACAGGAATTACCTGTGTACACAACTTAGCAAGCCATTTCGAATAGGAAATCTTCTATATACTAAAGGATTGTCTGGAAGAGTACATTATAAGAGTACATTGCATTATAAAACTAGTGCAGAATAATTTTTGTCTTGAGAGCATTACTAACGGCAGCCTAAACTTTTAGAAAAGCAGAGGAAATCTTGCTCAGCTGACACGTGACTTTGCTAACATGTTGAAATTTGGTCCGTATCTCTAATATCTTTGTAAATGACTATTTTATTTAATTAGTAAACACTTCATTAGACAAAGATTTGTCTAGCACCTCCTGTTTATTAAATCAGAAAGCATTCTCTATTTTAATTAGCATGACATTTTCTATAATCAATTTGATGAAATGCCATCTGCAGTTCTAATAATACTGTGTACAGCAAAGGCTGATTGACATATGTGTTGACTGCAAGGTATCAACCTTCTTGCATGTTTGTATTTTAAAAAGAACATAAAATATAAGGAAGAGGAGGACTCTGACTTGCTAATGCTGCTGTTTGTGCTGAAAAGCAGAATTTTACTTAAACAAACCAAAACTTAGTAAGTGTTTTCAGTGGGAAAACAAGCATTAACAATCTTCAGGTTAACACTGTCAGCAATTTCAGAAGACTACCCTGAGGCCTCCTTATTCTAGATATTATGGAACAGATTTTCAGCATTGCCTGAATTATTTCCTTCTCTTTCCTTCACTTTTTAGACGCTACTTGCTCTCTCAAGACTGTTTGATAAATTGCCTTAATATCCGATGGTTTCTATGCACAAAACTGCCTGAGTGCTGATCTCCTTTGGGCAATTAGCTTAGGCTAAGATTTACAGTGCTCTGTGCAAATAACCAGCAATTAGCAGTCTGTGTACCTTCATTATAAATCAGTTTTTCCATCAAACTATACAATATCAGTATTAGTAAATTCTAAACCACTTTTGAGCCAGGTCCTAGCAAGTTGGACTCGGCCTGTAGCCATTAAAATGGATTGATCCACACAAGTTTATCTCAGGAGTTACCATGAAATGAACCTTATTATCATCAAGTAATAAAAATCTAGCAAATACTCTACCAAACTTCTTTTGCTTGGCAAACCAAGTAGATATTAATGATGCTGTGAATTTAGTAAGAATCAGGGTTTTTTACACCCAAAGGAGTGCTGTTGATTCTGTTGCTCCTTGTCAGCGCTAGCAGCTGCAGACGTTATTCACATTAATCTCAGTGAACATGATGGCAGTGTAGATTTACAGGCTAGGCAGAGTTTAGTTTTATAATAAGCTTGGATTGCCATGATGACTATTGGAGGGTAAAGAATAACTCAGTGTGTATTCATAGGTGAAAAATCATCGCTTAAAACCTCTGAGAATGGAATAGACTAGGTAGAAATGCAAGTCTTGCCTGGCTGAGATGAAATATGCACAGAGAAGTGGAGGCTCAGATTCAGTAATCTTCCAGCTCCTGTGGCTTTAGTGAGCCTGTGATGCTTCTCTGTATTTTCGTAAATACTCACATTTCACCCAGGACATGATTCCTGCTTTTACACTTCATCAAGGAAGCCCCACTTGTTCCTGCAGCTGTTGGATCTTTCCAAGTACAGCACAGATGACTCTTAGTTTACTGGTCGTGTCTCATATCTCTATTGATCTGGGATCTCTTGTGAAATGTCCCAGATTTAGAGACCTGCAGAAATGACAAAACATTTCACATCCCCTTTGCTCATTCACGTGAGGGACATAACTCCCTTCTCTTGACTCCTGCAGCTGAAATATGCAGATAAACATGTGTCAACAGCTTAGGGTACGCAGGGAGACACTTGGAGTTACTCCATGGGAGAAAAAAACTGAATTATGTGATAAGCAGCCTGGAGCTTTTTGTGTCACGTACAGGTCTAAAGACGCAAATACCACCAATAAAAGAAGAATAATCCCAACTAATAGAAGTTGAATCAATACTGATGTGAAAGCGAATAGAACACCGGACTAAAAAATCAAGGGACTTGAAAGTATGTGGTAGTGTGTCCTTTCAACCCAGTGTGTGTAATTTAAATAACAAGATGAGTTGCTTACTTTCAGTGACACGTGAAACTGGAGTTTATACTCTTCAAATAAACCACCCCCACTCAGTGTCCTGCTGTCAGAAACGTAAATTGTTAAAGCCCATACAGACCCTGGGCCAAATTCTTGCACTAGAATAATTCAGGGGGTGATTTGCAGTGATGGTGGTGTATTTAAGGATGGAAGTTAGTCCATTTCCCCCCTAAACAGTACAGGATTGTTCATCAGAATTTACAAGGGCCTGGATTTTTTTTGGTTTCTGTGAACATATGTGATGCCATGTGTTGCTGTGAGTGCTACAAAGGAATTCTGTAGCATTTAGGACATGGTAATATGTTGTCAATTAAATAAATAGGAGTGAATTCAGTAAATGGAGGTGAAGAAATCATTGCAAAATTGATGGGGGTCAAGCTGCTTGTCAAGTATGAAAAGTTTTGCATTGATTTCTCTTCATTTTATGATAGTTTGCCTGTACTTTGACATTCCCTGGAACAATTTATATTACGCCAGGCACAGTATTGCATTTCCTGCCAACTCATACCCTTACCAGTGTTGAACCTAAACCAGGAACAGTAATAATCTTAGTGAAGCTATTTATAACAATTGCTGCCTTTACTTTAAAAAAACACTTGAGATTACCATGATGCTATGTTTAATGGAGTGATGTGTCACTGAGGGCTATTTTTATAATATTCATATATACGTCCAAACTAGAATTTAAAATGTCTGGATTAATCACTTCAGCAGAGCATATATTCCATGTTCTTTACCTAGAGGTAGAGCACATGATGAAAATACTCACTTATAAAAACATACAATAGCGTAACAATTTGGACATTTGGCCTCACAATGATAAAATAAATTACTGTTGATTCTGCAGCTGAGACAATTCTGTAAGAGGATGTTGCTGACTAAGGTGAATTTATTATGCTGTGACAATCCGAAAAGAATTTAAGTTTAGAGGTTTTTTTCATGTAATATTTTATTTAATGTTGCATTCTTTGTGAAAGCCAAATAAATTGCGGATAATCTGTTGAGCATCAAGTTGTCTTGCAGATGTGTGTGTCTATTAGGCAGCCTCCTTCCCAGTCAGCCTTAGAAATAAGGTCAAAATCAAGATGGAATCAATTCTTCTCAAAGATAGTTGTGTATAATAACTCTGTCTACCTCTTTATTTTTTTAGTGATACTGTTTTTAATCTTCCTAGTGTGTTTCCCATTAATTCTGTTTAATGCAAACTTTGGATGTCATAAAATAAAATATCTTGGAAGAAAACTCAATACACAGTCTCAGCAGAGTTGCCTGTATCACATATAACCCTCTCAAATTTGTTTAACAAGATCTATGTTCTGTTAAGTGCCATCAGGTATTAATTATATTGCCAGCCACTATTTTTGTTGGAAGAATCCTGGATTTATTGTGGCATTATTTCATTTGGGACTGATGTCAGGATAACTCATGTACAGACCCTTGGTTGTCTGTCTTCATGTTTTAGTAAAACAGAATAAACTAATCTGTTATTCAATGCTCTGGAGTTTCCAAACTTTGCAGAAATTTGAGAACAATTGTAATTAGGAAATCTTCAGTCAGTTGTTTTTAAGACTGTTTTTGTGTGCATCATCCAGGGCTGGTGACTTGATAACACATCTTCTTTACAGAGGCTTCCTCATGTTCTCCTTTGCTTAAGACAAAATGCTTTTTATTCTAGTGATGTCCTCAGATCAATAATGTGGCTCTTCAGTGCTGCAGTTTGTGCCCAGCTGAGGGCTTTTCACATGATACTACTCTTTGTTTCAAATTAAATGAGAATTTCTTTGCAGTAAGAACTCTACTTCTCTGAATGGCTTTGTGAAGGGTCAGAGGTCCCTGAACCTCTTCATGGTGAAGGCACCAAGATAATAAACAAAGCAAATCCTTCTGCTATGCACATGGATGCTAAGGACTAGGTATTGTTTCTTTTGTAGAATTTCTGACTCTAGGTAACAAAAAATTCAAAACAAATATATGTTTATGGCTCGTATTTACATTCGAGCTATCAATGAAAAAAATCATCATCATGTGGTGTGGCCATCAATTATCACATTATCCAGCCTGACAAGATATTGATTGGAATGGGACTTCCATATTAATTACTGTTATTACTTTTGAAGACTGTTATGCTCTGTGTTTGCATGGTATTTTGATACAATCTTTTACCTCCATACTTTTTGCAAGTGTTCATTTGATTTATGCACTTCAGGAGTTAACTACTGAACCCAAGTTCAGACAGGTGTAATTCCTGTCCAGTAAAGCCTGCCTTTTCAAGAGGTCTGACTCAGTTTTCTGTTCTGATTGATTGAATAAATTTCCTTCTGACTTTAGAACAAAGGCTTTAATTTATGTCTCTCAAAGTACTTGCTGTTCCAAGTTTTATTTTGAACTCTGTGTAGGACTTGCAAGAAGAACCCTAGTACTGTGTATTTTATTTGTGGTCGTCCTAGGAATTTTAAGGGAAAGTTAGTTATGTGAGTGAATTGGTTTGGGTGGGATTAGTTAATGAGGCACAATGCTATAAATCCTGTTGGCAAGTGGCAGGTAGAGTAGATAAGTGAGGAGTAACATTCTGTACTCGTTTGGATTTGGGCAGCACGTCAGTGTCACCCATGGGGTCAATATGCAAGGTTTGGAGCACTGCTGTTCAGAGTCTCTGGGTTATTTATGCCATTTCTCACATTATGGTTCAGTCATTACCAGGGACAGCTCTTTAGCCAGACAACTTTATTTTTTCTGTAATATTTACCGCCGTGATCCAGTGTCACTGGAGATTTTGAGTGCTGGGATTCCTAAACGAGTACATGCAAAATAGCCTAAAGGAAGCTGCAGAAACAATCATGTTCTGTAATTAGTAACCTGAAACTAAATAACTGTCTACAAAGTGCTGTTCCTTTCTGTTCAAAATGAATATTTGAAATGTTTTCTCTTTAAAAGAAGCTGCTGTTAAACCCACAGTTCACAATCTAATTTGCCTTCCTAAACATCAGCTCTGATAATTCTGTCCTAAACTCCATCAATCCCACCCCATTTCCCAGCCACGGTCCTAAAATAGCTTAGTAAGCTCTTCAAATGAGGCTTCGTTAATTTTACAGAACATACCAGAGGACATTCCCTAGTGCTGTATATCTCGAGTTCTGTGGAGTCAATTAAAATGGAGTAACGTTTTTCTGAATAAGCAAAGCATTTTTTTTTTTTACAACAGCATTACCTTTTTCTCCAGTTGTGTTCACTTCCCACTTCATAAAATTCAGGGATCTGTAATGAATTTCTCAGATATTACTGAGGATTAGGAAATTTCTTTCATGTTTCCTTCGGGCTTAATTTAAATTTTTTCTTATGCTGTTTACATTGTTATAATAAAATAGTTTCATTTCATTAAGTATAAATCTCTTACACGGGTTTTAAATAATCTGAAAGAATTAGCACTCAATCTATTCAATCTTGCTACAAATAGTGGGAAATTTGGAACTTTTTTTTTCTTTAACTCAAGGTTGATGTAGTAATTGTATATTTCTCTGTAGTTTTACAGGTTTTGATACAAGCAGATACAAAGTATTTTTCATAAAAATCACAATATCAGATTTCTTTTTTTTGCTGTTGAGGTGTGTTAGATTATTTTTCTCACAAGAAATGATAAATCAGGTGAGTGGAAGAAGGAAGAAGTTGCAGCAGTTCATCCTACAGTGCTTTACATGTTTTGCAGGTGGACCTACTTAGCTTTAACCCTCCTTTGCTAACATTGAGGTCACACGAAAATTTAGTGTTTTGTGGCCCAGCACTAATCACACAGAATATGGACTGTCTTTAAATAGTCATAACTTTGTCCATCCAGTCGCCAGAAACACAGAACAGTACAGAAGTTTTGTTGGAATGGCTTCTAAGGAGACATGTGAATATGATGTCAAGCAAAAGCTTTTCTTTTTTGCAGAAATTTACTTTGGTTTATGGCCAAAATATATTTGTATTGAATGAGGTGAGCAAGCTATAGGGCATAAACTGGTAATTTTGAAGCTCATGAGGCAAATCAACAGAACTTCTTGTTCTTGTTTGAGTGTTGTAATAAAGATACTCAATTTAACATGCTGGTTCTCTCTACAGATGTATTAAATTCTCAGTGTGTTTGCTAACTGCTTATTTCTTTGTCATTGCAGATACAGCAGTGGTGTATAAAACCAGGAATGGGCATGTTGTTGAACTGAATGTAGAAACAAATACAACTACATTATTGTTGGAAAATACAACTTTTGTAAGTAATATATATTATCTGCTCCTTTCTCAGTGGAAAGCTGCTAAGATTTTTTTCCAGTAACAGGAAGGAGAGAGTACAATATGTAAAAGTTAGAGGAGATATGTTCATAACCAAGACTAGATTGCATATAAATAAAAAATATAATCCATTCCTCTGTCAGTGAGTGATTTCTAAATTAAGTTATTCGTAGTTTTATTCAACCTTTGTGTAAATTACCGAGATGTTGGAGGATTTGCTGTTGGTTGTGCTTTGTTCAGACCCTCTGAAGGATCATGCTTGGCATATGTGCTGGTGAATTTACCTGATGTCTGTTAGAAAAAGATATTTCATAAAAGGTGGGGATGCTACTTAAATGTTGAGAGTTTGTCACTATTAGAAAAGTGGGAAAATAGTTCAAAATTCATGGCAATATTTTCCTTAAGGGAATTAAGTATGCAAAGGAAAATGTATTTCTAAATCATGTTAATCTCTGGTTTAGTTGTTTCTCTGTGCTTTAAGGGCAGACTAGATGATAGGGGATTATTCCTCTTGACCAGTAAAGGGTATGTACATGAATGGTTTCTGACTAGCAGTAATTGCTAAGAAGTACTTTAATACTTTATTCTGCATTTTCTTTCGCTTTGCTTGGCACTGTTATTCTCAGGGATACCACTTACATTCTACTCTGTAATTCTCATTTATCAGGGTTTTGCAGCATAATGGTGTGACTTGTCAGTCTTTCCTCATAAATACTCCATGCAGACCACTGGCTGTTACTGTTAATCCCTGTACTTTTAATTTAATAAAATCTTTTACACCTGCAGACACAAAAGGATGATTCATTTTCATCAGCAGTCTTTGGCAAAGGCTGATTTTATTCCTGGTCTGTTCCTGGCCTTTGCTGATAGAGATTCCTCTTTTCAAACCATAAAGCCTCAGGTGACCTTTACTTCTAACTCCTCGAACAAGAAAGAGGAGAGTAGAAGTTCAGGAGAAAGAACTTGATGCTGATTTCCTCGGTCAGTGTAAAGATGGAGGAGGATAGAGGAGAGAATTATATTTTAATGTGGGGTGTGCATGTGGCTCCCTTTCTGTGAGCTGCACCCTTCCCTATGCTGGGATGTGCCTCAGGGTACCTCTTAGCCCAGAAAAGGCTGTCAGACACAATTTAAAGTGGGTGGAAAGGTGAATTTCTGTAAAGTACAAACCCTAAAATATTCAGAAGCACCTTCCCTGTTACCCATCTATTCAAGTGTGTGTGAGCACTTGCCTGGCCAGCTGGAGCATCAGCTGTGTCAGGCCTGCGTGGTGCCTTTAGTGCATAACCTGAACACAAGCAGCTGCTTGGGCATCCCTGGCTGTAAAACGTGACTTTAATGACAGGACTTGAGTCTCCTCACAGAAGAATTCACGCACTTTTGGCTGGAAGTGTTTGGCTTGTGCTTTGAAGTGCAGTGCCAGCGGGACAGGCTCTCCAGGCCGCACCAGCCTGGCCAAGTGGCGACGGATTGGGATGGACAGGCTGCTTCACACTGCGAGTGTCGCCTCTTCTTGCAAAGCTGTTCTTCTCTGGGCTGTTTATGGAACTGATTTATCCTCAAATCACACAAACCTAGAGAGCTCTAGGTACTAGATACCTACTATTCATTAGAGATGTGGGGAACTGATGCAAAATAGATAATATTCAAGCAACCATTTAGCAATTATGGGTGGAACAGAGAAAAATAAAAACCTAAGTGTGGTTTTTTTCCTGCAGAGCTCCTCTCTTTACACGGCCGAAAGCTGAGTGGTATACTTAAATAAAGTGAAACCCAGCAATTATTATTCATATGGAAGAAGTATAATAAAAAGCTGAAAACAGAGCAGAAGGCTCACCAATTTTTTTGGTGTATGTTTGGAAGAGAACAGTGGGAAATGTTCTGTGCTGAGTGTCTGTTGACATAGCGGCCAACAATCCTAACAGGATAACGTTATTGAGGCAGGGTGAAATCAAAAGCTGTTCTGTTCTTCTGAGCTTGACTGTCCCCAAATTTGCACTGCTAAATGTAATCTTCTAAAGTTAGACACCTGGATCATTAATCAAACATTTTCCTCGCTCAGTGTCACATCTGCTTAATCACTGGTGCATAATTAGAATGGTGGTGGTTTAATGACTCTGCTGAGATGTCTTGGATTAATAAAAAATACAGCAGATATCCAGCATAGGCAGTGGCAATGCAAGTTCATTCATTCTTCCCTATCAAAGGGTTTTAGTCATGGAAGAGTCACCTTTCAATGGGATTATTAGTCTGATTTCAGTCTGCATTTGCTCTCCTGTTTGCCTCTGCTCAAGCAGCCACAGAAATCGCAGGGTTTTCTTAGTAATGTTGATAATTGTCCATGGGAAATTGAACTGCCGTGATAAACTCCTTGTGCAGAGGCAAGGGGCAGGTAATGACTCTTTGTCACCCCTGACTGGGCTGTGTTTGAATCAGCAGCTCAGAGGAGATTTTCGTTTTTTCTCTCATTTCTCAACCCCCGAAGCAGCCTTCCACTGGGCACAGATCACTGGCTCTTTTTTTGCATCCTAGAGACTGCCACCCTCCTGCAAAGTACACATCTTTTATCCCCCTTTGTGTTGCTTATTGTGTAGAAGCCAGATACCCCTAATGAGGACCTGCTGTGCTCATTAAGCAGTTGTATCATCAAAAAAGCAGCCTGCAGTTTTTAAAAAAAACCCCTATGTTATATATAGAAACATAACAAAAATCCCCTAATCTTTAAAAGTACCATTAATAATGGTCATGCACCTGGAAAGAAGAGAGGCTAGTGTTTTGTCATTCTAGGATGCCCACTTCTCTTACACGGGGGAAGTATCTATCCCAAGTTCCTGAATTGAAGTACTTTCATCCAGTTTAATCAGGTTTTATTGAGAAGTAGAAGAAATCCTTGCACTCCATTTGTCCTTTTGGAATGGAATCCTTTTCTGTAATCAATCTGTTAATCAAACAATCCAGCCTTTATACAATTAAACCATCAGCAAAGCGGTATTGTGGGTAAAAATACTACAGAGCCGTAAGTGAAAAGGGTAGCTTGCAAAGCACAAAGAATCTCTCTTAACATCTCCGGGTGTTATTATTTGAGGATGTTTTCTAATACACATTTGTCCTCTGACTGTATCCATGTAGTGCCTCCTGTTCCAGCTGTCTAATAAACAGTTAATATCCTTAGCCAGCAGCATATAAATGTTCACAGCTGGAGGCTGGGCAAGTCTCCTATTAAGAGGAGCCAGAAAAAGCCCTAGACATTAATCACTGTGTGGCATCCTGGTGTTTGAGATGCTGCCTCAATACGTGATTACAATATGTTCTCTGTCATCTATCTGGGCTGCCTATCACTGTGATCCTAAGTGACAAGCCTACCAGTTTTTCAGCGTTTAGCAATACTTTATGACACATTACAGTTCCAAAATCAGTGGCATTATGGCACATTTAGCTAAGAAATTTCAGTGTTTAACAAGCATTTTATTTAATGCTTTTGCCATCAGCTGTTCCATAAGGTCAGTAAGAGCAGGTTAGCAGTTCACACACAGCCCAGCCACAAGCTGGAGAGGAGAGTGTGGAGGACCATATGGATTCTTTAGCTTAGGGAAAGTTGTCCATCTGGTTCCTTATTCTAGCTTGAGTCTGTTTTACAAGCCTTAAGCACAAAACAAAATGGAAAAAGCAAACACAGATAAGATAGAAAACGTGTGTAGGGACTGTGTGTTCTGGTATGGAACTTTCCAAATGCATTGAATTCTCTGAAAGAAACCTGCAGAAGTTTTGTCTTCATTGCTCCCTCTTAAAAAAGCTGCAATAATTATGAAAGTGATAAGACTTTTGTTAGCCCTCAGTTCTGCTGCTCTTGTGGTGTGTGCATTCAGATACCGTGCATGCACCCTAACAAACACTCAGGGTCCTCTGTCAGAAATGAGTCTACTGAGACTCCTTCTGTCTCCCGAGTGTGGATAATGGGATATATTTTGAATCTTGATTTGTTTTCAATGCCAGGCAATACAAGTAGAATTGTTTGCAGTTTACGAGCTCTAGGGGCTTGTATTTACTATAGCTTTCCCCCAGCTGTGCACTTTGGACTCTTCTAACAAACACCCAGCAATTCCTGACTTGCTGTGCCCCTTGATTTCTGTGCCTTTCCACAACTCTTTACAAGCTCAAGGGGAACTGCATCATGGGGCACAGCAAAGAATTACTGCTGAGTTTCAAACCTGTTTCCAGAGGCTTGTCAGAAGCATACCCTGGAGCCTGTTGTGTTGTTGTGTTGCTGTGGACCATCTTTTACACAAGGATGGAGAGGGAAGGACCTTGCTGCCTGCTATTGGTGTCAGAAGGGTGACAGAGCAGGAGCAGTCTGGATTCAGGGTCAGGCTCTGGCAGCCCAGCTGTGAGAGCCCTGTGAAGGCCTTGCAGCCAAAAGCAGAGAATGAGAGCTTCAGACCAAGCAGAGCTTTTGGCAGGGACTGTTTTGTAGTGTTTTGCAGAATGCTGGTCGTAAACAGCTCTACTTGTTCTCTTCCTTTTGATACTTTTTTGTTTTGTGCTCTCCGCCACCTAAGCCCCTTCCTCTTTTGACAGGAAACTCAGTGCAGCGTCATAATGCAATTATAATTCCTTTGTTGATTAACGTAGATTTAATTGCAAGAGTAGTTTACATGCTTATATTTTAAGAACCTTGCATAAGAGATTAATGAAAGGGTGAATAATAGTAAATACATTAAATAACATTATATAACCACATAAATATTAATAGTTGTTGCAACACTGGCCATTTTAATGACCCACACATGTTGTAAGTAGGTAGTTGTGAATATTGTAACATTCTCTCTACTCTCCCATGCTCCTCTGAGTGTCCAATAACCCTCTCAGCACACCTTTTTCAGTAGAGGGGTTTTTATGAGGAAGGATTTATTGCTGCAGTGCACCTCTGTGTATCGAGGTGGGAAAGCCTGGCAGAGGGAAGGGTTTGCAGTCACTGTGGTTTGGTGGTGGCCATTGGTTTTTGTCCAAGTGAAGGAGGTTTCAACATACAAAATGCAAAACTGTCAGGTTACGGTAGCTCTGTGTGGGATTCCTCTAAATAAAATTCCTGGTAAGATTGTTCCTTGATGTAGTTAAGGGTTAACTGTATCAATGTTAATGGGAAATGTGAGGGGAAAGACCTCTGTGACTGACTGGTTAGAGGTTACTCTCTAGCAGGGAGGCCCTGGCGCAAGGCTCATGGTTGGTTCATGTCTATTTGTGTGTCCTTCAGTTTCAGGTGGGTTTGGGGAATTTGGTTCATGTTTTTGAGAGCCACCCATCCATAGCATAGAGGTCAGCTCAGATCATGTTTTAGGGCACATTTGTCTTTTAAGCTGGACAGGAAACCGGAGGGTTAACAGTTCCAGCACTTGGCACTGCAGCATTTTTGATTCTAGATTAAATGCTCAGGTGACACAAGAAGTACCGCATTAAGAAACGTAACCTTGGAAACCCAAATTTTTCATCATTCCAATTATAGCACACTTTTCTAATTACAACTTGTCTTTCTCAGAGGTTCCCTATTTCCACTGCTACAAGCCTTGCTCTTCTGCTGGGCTCCACTCTCTGCTGCTCTCTCATGGTCCATCTCCTCCTTTCAGCCACAGCAGTGGCAGGGAAGGAGAATCCCACTGTTCCCTGGATTGCTGGTGCCTCCCAAGGGAACTGTGACGTGCCAAATGCCTTCTCCTCTTGCAGCTCCTGCAGTTCCATCAAACCTGACTCCTCTTTGCATTGCCATTTGGCCAGCGCCTGTCTGATAAGTTGAGCTGGATACCTGTGAATGCTGATGAGCTCCCCTCCACTGAGATTCCGACACACCATTAAGTTAAATTTCTGATACAGATGTAGGTGTGCAGTAGAGATGTGTAATTTCCTAGGTAGTAGTGTTGCCACCAAGCTCTAAAGTAACATTCTTGAAGGTCTTAAAATATTTCATTCTGGATGAATAATAATAATAAAAAAAAATTAAAGCCTACATGTGCGTTAAGGGAGCACTAAACAAAAACTGGAGAAGGAGAATAAAAGGAGTGTGGAAGATGAAAGTTTCTGGGGAAAATAGAAAGCACAAGAAACTGAAACAGCAGGAGGGGTAAAACTAAAGGAAAAATCCCAAACCAAACAAATAAGTAAACTCCACAACAGTGAATATTTCTTTAAAATCAGTTTTAACTGTGATATATTATTTCACTTAAAACCATCCAACTGAAACTATGGAAAAAGAATACTGTAAAGTACACGTGTTACAAATACATTTTTACAACTCTTGGCTAGACTATATTACAGATAACTCCATCTGCCTGCTCTACCATGTTTTTGAAAGATTATGAATAAGGCACTGATTTAAATTCCATGGTAGTTAAAATCCACAAAAATAGTAAACCCGACATTTTATAGTATGTGAAAGATGAAGGGAGCAGCCAGTGCATCAGTAGCTCAGAACTACGGTTTAAGAAAACAGAAGTAAAGAGAGCTGATACTAGGAGCCCTTGCTGAAGATGCAGAGCCTAAACCAAGGCTAAAATTTCTCTTAAACACAATCGTAACTGGTATTTCTGTTAACAGGAAAGCACACATGCCAAGTGGAAAAGAAAGAAATACTGATATTGGAAATCAAACTTGAGAGTATATTGTTAGTTAGAATTCTGCGCTCCATTTTAAGCACCTGTATGGAAAGGTGGAAAAAAGTTCAATTTTTCCTTCCATGCAAAACTGTATTTTAGCAATTCTTGAAAGGTGGATGCGAGAAGGAAGCTAAAAAGCTGAAGGACAAAGGCCTGTTCAAATTCTCGTTTTCCTTTTGCCTGGATTTGGCTTTTGCTGTTGCAATCTGTGGTGGCAGTGAAACCATTGGGGTCATCACATCATGCATCACTGTCAGGAGAAGAATTAAAACTCTTATCACATGAGGTATTTCAAAGAAACCCAGAAATACAATGTTTCATGTGGTTAGACCTAATTTTGCAGTCGGTGGGGGTTTTGGTTGAGTGAAGAATGAAAGATCAGATATAGGATCATTTATGTCTGAAAAAGTGAAATGATGTCAAATGCAGCAATATAGGAAAAAATGGATGGCAGGCGTGTGAATTAAGCAGGGAAGACAGTGTGCAAGAGTTAAAAAACCCCACATTTATTTTGTCTCAGAATGATGCAGTAGTGTGGACTGTATCCAGTTCAAGGATTGCAGCAATTTCTCCAGTCAAAGTTTTCTAGTTGCGTAGAGCTGATGGTTTTCATGGGGATTTCAGCTCTTAATGGGGCTGGGTTGGGGGGAAAAAGGAAATTCCCTTCCCTTTTTCCTTGTGTTCTGCCTTGCCTCTGTTGGGTTTGGAAGGGGATTAGGGTGTGCATGGAGTGCACAGTGTTGAATTACCCCAGTCCCTAACTGGCTGATACTGTGCAGTGATGCAGAGGGAAACCAGCTCTGCTTCTGCATCCCTGGACTGTGCCTAATTAGGCAGCTCTATTTCTCCCAGTTTCAGAGCTTATTTGTCCAAAGTTACATTTCTTAGAGATCAAGCACAGCAAACCCATAGGGTTATAGTCACATGGGGCAGCATTTAGCTCTGTCTTCCTTAATGAAGGCTAAATAGCTCCTGACAAAGCAAGAAGCTTGAGAAATTGTGGATATGCAGGCCCATGGAACAACCATCCTCCAGATTTTGGATAACAAGACACCTGAGGGTTTTTAATTCCCAGTGTATTTCCAATGTGATATTTCTCCAGCACTTTCTTTTAAACTCAAAAATGTGTTCTCCTGAGAAGAGAACAAACCCTTGGGGTCAGTCCTCACAAGTTTCTTTTTAATGAATAAATCCCTGTAGAGAATATCCCAATAGATAATCTCCCAGGAGTTTGTGTGGCATACATCTCACCTCCTACAGCAGGGTCTGAAACTTTCTTTTAAGCCCTTCACCATCTGATCTAATCTCCTCAGCCGTGGAGTCAGGCATCTGTCGGTTGATGAAATCCCTTAGACGTGGTTGTGGTGGAAATAAAAAGAGTTCTGCCTTTTGTTTTAGTGACTCACAGATCATGAGTTTACTTGCCATGTTAGGCAGGAGGAATGAGTAAGGTGATTTTTTAAATTTCCTGTTCTTGATATGTAAGGGTTTCTTTTGTGCATGTAAGTAGGCAGTTTCTGAATTAATTGCCAAAATTGTGCTTGTCTTTACCAGAAAAACTCCCACCAAAACCGGAATTCTAAGGAAACTGTAATCACTTTAAGTCACTTAAATCTCTCTGCAATTCTCCTAGAATTAAACATCTATTTCATTAAAGGCTTGATTGTAAATCCAACTTAAATAAATGGGCTAATTAAGTTTTTATGATAATTTAAAGAAATCAGCATTGCTATCAGCTTTGGCAATGAGACATGATTTCTGCTGGTCTAATTTTAAGTTTTTTATTTCTGAAGTGAAACATTAAAAAGTATGAAACAGCGTTATACTCCTTTTACCAAGAATCATGCCGTTACACTAACAAAAAGAAAACTATTTTGCCCAAATCCATTGCCATGCAGTTTTTGGCATTGCATGCACACCACGTGTCTGAGACATTTCTGGAGGCAAACAAAATTCTGCAGGTGAGTGCAATGAACAGGGTCAGTGGGATTCAAAAGACTTTAAATCCCAAATCCACTGGCACTCTGTACTTGGATATAGAACATGCCAGCAGTTCTTGCTGGCGTTGCCTGGAATTGCCAATATCTTGCAGCTGAGCTGCTCAGGTGTTTGCAGGAAGAGCCTCATTGCTGTGTGGTGCCATAATCAGGGACTGCAGGTTCTTACTGAACGCCTGAAGTGGCAGGAGGAGCTGCACTCCCTGGGAATGGATTTGGAAAGCTGCCTGGGTTATGTAGGGCTGGTGCTGAGGTAGTGGGACAATAATTAATAAACTGCTAGAAAGAAGACAAATTTCACATCTGAAAATATTTCCAGTGAAGTGCCAGGAAAAGGGAATGTTAGTCGTAGATTAACATTAACACAGTCTCTGCATAAAGATGATTAACTCATAAAAGCAAGTTTGGGCACAGGAGAAATCTGTTCTGGATGCTTTGTAGATACAGAAGGATGGTTTAAGGTGTGTTGTTTTTTGTTTTTTTTTTTTTTTTCCACTGCTTTCTCAAGACTGCAGATTTATCTTCTGACTTTTGATTCTGTCATGCTGCTGAACCAAACTAATACAGTTTATCTTCAAAAATATTTTTCCCTTTAATTCTTTTGGATAACTATATTACCTTGGGACCTGACTTAAATCTATGTATTGAAATATAGCATCTTTTCGGTTTATTGGAAGGTTTTTTTCCCATGTATAACTCCTTAGCTACTCTGAACGTAATAGTTTGTGACTTCCTGCTTGTGTACCTTTAAACCCCTGTTGAATTCATTAGTTTAGCAGTGGGATTAGGTTAAACAGAACAAAATGCTTAAGAAACAAAATAGTGGATAGATCTTGTTCTACATAGCTATTTTTTTTATTTGTTTTCATCTTACGGCTTTGTGGTTCTGTTATTTTTTATTTTCTGTCCTACTTTTTCTATTCTTATCTGGATTTTTCACTTCTTCCTTTTCCTTTCATTCTGCAAATAGATGTCTTGAGATTAATTTAAAATCATTTCCTTCAGTGCCCTTTAAATCACATTCTTATCTTTCTCATGCATTATAGTCAAATTATTCCTGACATCAACATTACCCCTTTATGAAATTACAATCTTCAATTCAATAGGGCATCATGTAGTCTTGGGTGGATGTTAAGCATTATTAGTTTTATAGTGTTACCTTATGTTTCACTTTGCTCTCTGCTAAGAATTTTCTTTATTTTAAGACAGACTTTTGCTTTGGTTCAAGTTGTTTTTGCAAAATGTTTGTATATGTGGTGTTAAAGGAAAAGCACTAGAGACATAGTGCACACCTATGTACTTTTACTTGCATACAATCTTTAAGGCTAACCTAGTGATGAATCTCCCTTTTAATCATTCCAACCCAAGTGTCTTCCTTCATCCTCTGTGAATGAATTGGTTATAGTTGTTATCCTTGAACTTAGTGCTTGAAGTGATGATAAAAAAACTCATCAGCTTCTTAATTGGTATTTAGGGTTGAAGCCAGATTCTTCTGTTGCCATTGTACTGATACCAGCTAATTAGACTAAGAATTATTTGAGGCTTTCTTTTGTGAAAATTACATCAATTTTCTAAACCAAATCTGTCTTATGAGTGGGAAGTTCCTAAATGAGCTGTAGGAAAATTTGGGAAAAGGGATCTTACTAATTTCCTATTGCAAACTCACTTTCACTGTTACTTTGTCGTAGGTAACCTTCAAAGCATCAAGATACTCTGTTTCACCAGACTTAAGATTTGTTCTTCTTGCATATGATGTTAAGCAGGTAAGCCAGCCCTTCATAATCACAGAGCCTCTAAATTCAAACTGCAAAGACCTTGTTGTTCTGTATGTTTCATTTGCTATTCCACATAATATAATATAATGACTCGTGTACCTGATTTCTCTTCCCAAAACCTTCTGATTCAGTGATGGGGAAGTTTGCATTTAGGTGTGTGTGGAAGTATTGCCTGGTTCTCAGGTAGGCAAATTGCCATGGCTCCTCTGAAGTGCCACGCTGGTATTGGCAGTAGAGGTTTTCTAAGCCTTAAACTGCTCTGTTACTGCCTGTTTATGTGAAATCCTATCTTTTGATACTCCTTCTCTTTTAAACAGCTGTAGTGGTCATTTATGGGCTATACCAAAAAAAAGTCTAGGGTGATTCATGTAATGGAATTTTTATTGTTGGCTTCAGGAGTCTGAAGTGTGATAGTTGGAAAGTCTGTACAAGGCAGTGTATTCTTTGTTTCTTATAATTTAGAGAATTTGTAGACTATTACATTGTCAAAAAGAGTTTTGATCAATAATACCACGTAGAGTTTTCTAAAGTAAATCTTGGAACACAGAAAGGAAAGAAAAAAAAAAGTTTTATGAATTTCTTCTGTGTATATTGGTGTTTGTATAAAAAGTGCTACTAAAATATGAACTGCTCTTCATGAAAGAATAGTTATGGATTATGGACTCAGTGGTTATTTGAACAAGTTTGGGTTGTTTTGTTTATTCTAACAGTATTGATATAAATTGATTTGTTAACTTGGTATTCCATCCAGGTAGGGTTTTCATCTACCAGTTCTGGTGGATTCCAGATCAAGCTTTCCCTACAATGTGCCTATGTCAATAGGAGAGAGATGCTGTTGTTCAGTTCACTGTTTTTTTGGTGAAGGGTTCCAGTTCTATTCCTGTCTGAAAAATACTTACTTCTTGCTGCTTCCCTTCTTGATTGCTTCTTATTTTGTGAAAGAGTTTAATAATCCCTCATAGTGGCCTAAATTCCTCGTTTGTTCTATTGTAATTTTGATTTTGAGTGGGTTTTTTTTTCCCTTTGCTTGAGATTTTCTTAGTAGTAACACATATAGCTGATATAGATAAATAAGGAAAACATGAAAGCATCCATCACACCTCATTACGTCTAAATGTGTTAACACCAGGGATGAATCCTTGCCTTGTGATAAAGATGGTCCATTGGCATGCAAAGAGCTCTCAGTGCATGCTGAATCTATCAGTTCACAGTGGAAGCTTCTTTCTGTATTTCAGTCTTGCAAAAAGAAACTTTCCCATCCTTTCACAGTCAAGTTACATAGAGGAAAGAGGTTTGCAGCATTTAGATTTTCCATGCAGAGGTTTTCTTCGCTCAACTGTGTTGACAAGAAGTAATTGAAATGAGGAATGAGCAGGGTTTGGCGAGCAGTTTGTGGTGGTGGTCCTGAGTGGCTTTGGATGAGGCTTGCGTTGCTTCCTCTCGACTGCTCCAGCTGAGCTCGTGGCTTTCAAACCGGAAACATGCTGAGATTGTCATGTGTTCTACACGTGGTGGTGGTGCTCCTAAAACTCCTAATAGCTGGATGCTGTCACTCAGATGTAAATAGTACCTTAGCTCCTGAATATGTTGATAAAGGTGGAAGGGAAAAGGCACCAAAAAATTGTGTAAGGCAATTTATTCAGAAGTTGCGGAAAATATTTTTGTGAATAACTGGGGAAAAGCCTTTTTTCCCTCCAAATTTTCTGATTCTTGGGTTATTTGTTGGGCTGAAAAGGCCCTTTTGTTTCCTCCAAATCTGCTGGAGAAAAGGCATGCAATGCCTTGGAAAGCCTGTATTTTTCTTCATAGCTAATGCTTCCAAATTACATCAAGGGTTAAGTTAGTGTTCATAGTTCTTGTGATTCAGGAATTTTTTTCCTCAGTCAGAGCCAGATTTACTGCATCTGGATGAAAGGAAATCCTCTGTCTGCCTTACTTTTCCCTCCAGCTGTTAACTAAAAATTATTAAATTTATTGACTACAGAATTAAAGTCAATAATAAGTGGCATAATTTAACTGGAGAGTTTCCAGTTAGTTTCAGTAGAATCAGGCCAAATTCTTTCTTCATTGCTCTTTTGAGTGTAACTTTTTATGAAACTGAGGATTTGATTATTGTCATGTGTTACAACACATGGTTGAGTCTAATAATACCCAATTCAAGGAACCACAAGTAACTTATAATAAACTTTTAGTTGATCTCTCCATGTGCTATAAATTGCCACAGACCTCTGGACCTTACTAGCTATGTTTTCCCCTTGTTTTTCTTCCTTCGCTAAAATTTAGGCGTACAATTGTCCTGCAATGTATTTGATGGGATTTCTGGTTTTGAAGACTCTCAAGACTTTGGGTTTTTAAGATTATAATGGTTGTTTACATACATCAATCTGTGTTCTTCATAGCATACAGTAATACAGCTGGAACAGATTTATTAATCAACAGTTTTATAAATAAGCTAGTGTGTTTCAGCTGAGCAGATTGGAGGGAAATAGAGACAAATGCTTCTTCAAGACATTTTGTCATGAAATTGTAATTAGAAACAAGGTTATTTTGATGTTTGGATTCAAAATAAATGTTGAGTTAAATTAAATAGCTGAATATTTATTTTACTGTTGTCAGCGTTTTCTTTAATCTATTTTATGCTTGGAATGGCAAACTTTAATTAAATTTGCAGTTGTTTCAGCACAATTAAGAATATCCTCTATGCATAACGAAACATAAATCTGCATGAAAATAAGCCATCTTTGAATACAAAAGTGATAATTGAATGGATCATTTAAATTACTCTTAATACAAGGACGAAAACCATTTCATGTGGCATAGCAGCTGGTTTGGTAGTGCTCTATGAAAATACTATGGAGGAAAATCCTTTTGCTGAGGAATTTGAGGTGTTGTACATTGATTTCTGGACACCAGGCTCCCTCCATCTCCTTCCCAGCAGGTCACAGAGCACAGGCTGGCAGTACTGCCTAAGTCCTGGGGCTGTCTGGGGTTCCCTGTTGACACACAAGGTGGTGGTGATTGTAGAGATCCTTTCTGTGTGTTCTTTGCTGCAGTACTCCATCATTCTCCACGCTTCTGGAGCGCTTTTCATCCATTCTCCAAGGTTTCTGACTTTGCCAAAGCTTCCGTGGGTCAGCTACAGCGTACATGGTCTTTCTGTCTGTCACTCACCATAATTTATTTGGTGTTGCTGAAAAAGTCTCATTGTGCAAGGCAGCAGATCAGTAATAGAACCTAATTTGGGAAATGAGCTTAGGCATCCTTGCTGGATATGAAGCCACCCTGATTTTTCTGGGGCAGTGGGAACACAGCACCAGGGAAGCTATTGTACCTATTGTATGCAGAGAGGGGACACTTTTGCCGGGCTGTATCTTTTTGATTTTCTTTTGAAGATTGTCAAGGTGTGAGCAAAGAATGTGACACTCTGGGCGACAGAGTATATAAGCTGGTTGAGATTTCAAGGGGAAAGATTATTTCGCTGTTGCTTTCAATAAGGACTGTGTTAAAATGACATTTTTAACTTTTCTCACTCTTCTGGTGGTATAATTCACAACTACCAAAACCTGATTTATAGTTTTGATGAGAAAATGGGAATCAGACACTCTGTTCTTGCATTAATGGTAAAGAATGGGGCAGTGAATTTGCAGAAGAATGAGAACTGAGGTCCTGAGAAATTATTTTACCATTAGGGAACTTCGGTGTTCCTCAGGGTTCTACCTTGCAACTTGTCCCCGGACTCCACATGAAATGAAAATAAGCTTTATTCCTGATATTAGTAAGTTTTTGCTCAAACATCATGGGCATGTTCTCCCAGTGCTCTTTCTGGAGCATAATGTGCCACAGAAGAACAAGCGAAGATGAGATCATTTCCTCCCTTTCCTCATGGGATTTTTTTTTTTTTTCTTCCTACAAACAAGCTGCTCTTTCCTTTTCCCTGCTTTCAAAGCCCATTCCAAGCTTCAGGAATTTTTCCTTCTTTATTCTCTTTTCTATTAATAAGGCATCATCTTCTGTTTTCAGAACAGGATTAATTATGTGTGAATTTTTTTAGCTCTTGGTTCAGAAATGTACTTAAGAACAGGTTAAAGTTCAGCTCTAGTTCAGAAGCGTGAGCATTTATATAATCTCTAAAAAAGGAAATCTTCTCCTGAATTAGGACTTCAAACTGTAATCTTTTTTGGCTAGAGAATTTTAATAAAACAATATATTTAGCTTAAAAAAAATAGATTTTAACACTTCTTATGGTAAGATCAGGATGAAGAATCCTCTTCAGAAAGGAAGGAGAAAAGTAATTTTCGATCGAAATGCCACTCACCCAGTAGAAATAGTTCAGAAGGGTATCTGAATATTTTCAGTTTAATGTATTAAAGACAGGAGTCCAACATAGCATTTGAAGCAAACAACCCCCAAGTTACTCTCTGCCATGTGCTGATGCCTGTCATCACTTTGCTGCTATAATCTCTATTTTTAGAGGATTAACAACAGGGAGTACTGACCACGGTCTACAGCAAATGAAGGACAAACAAGTGGCATTCTCGTCAAGCTTTTAGAGATTGCCTCTGATACCAGCTTACTCAAGTGCACTGAAAGGATCTTCAGGAGTTTGTCTGCAAATTAGGAGAATCCATGAGGAGGAGAACTCAAGTCTTAAATTATGTGTTGTGCATTAGGAAATTACCTTTCTTCCAAGCAGGATGCTCAATTGTCAGTAAACCTCTTAGTCAGTGAACTGAACTAGTGGATTTTTGTTCTGAAAGAGTTACAAGGTAAAGCAGCTACCTTGCACTGTGTCTTGTTTTTAAGCACAACGCTGGTTTTAACGTGTGCAGGTGTTTTCAGAGTGGTTTGTACAGTGCTTGTGGAGCACTGACTATGAGGAGCATTATCTGCAGTACCAGCCAGGGGTTGGAAACATACATAACGAAGATGAAATGAAATCTGTCATCTGGCACATGGAAACAGCATTTTCTCAACAAGATTATTTCATACAAAAGAATAACAAAAGACTTTTTAAACCAGCAGCGATCTGGCCAACAATATTTTATGTAGCGCTCTATGAAGTAAAGATCTGATATAAAATTCATGCTATCACCTGTTTCCTCCAGAAATGCATGCTTCTTTAGATAAACCTGTTTTTCATGTGTATTTCTGCAGGTCCTCAGGGTAATCTTTCATCTCTCATTTGTTCATTTTGAGATGAGTCCAAAAGCAAATCATGCATGTGCACACTCCTGAACTTACGAGATCGTAAATAAAAGTCTGATCCTGACATGACTTTCCTATTCATCTTTATCTCTTGTCAAAAACACGAAAAACCAATTTTTATCAGTTTTAGGGCAGCAAGAAAAAAATAAGAAGGGATTTTTAAGTGAGATCCACCCCCAAAGTCAGAACTTATTTCTTGCAAATAGTTTTTGTGATTTATTTTATTCCTCTCTTAGGTATGACAAAACTGGGTGCTTTAAAGGTCAGATATTGAGCAATTCGTGGAAGTATGCTGCTCAAATTTTTGCCTTTTAAAGGCTGTTGTTTTACTCTGAGTTGAAGTTTTAGATGGACAGAGTCTGGTAATGTAACAGTGAGGCTGTAGGTTATCTTGACATAGTGCTCTTCTTTTTCATATATTTGACTTTATTTTAGAGAGCTCCACAGATATGCAAGGCATTTTAAAGATACAAAAAGCCAAGGTCTTTGCCTGAGGAGATGATGTGCTTTGTAGTGAAATCTGGCAAAATGAATTTGATGACGCTTCCTACTATCACGAATTATCCCATAGGAGTGAGTGTTCATGTGAACGCACAATGACCCACCTCTGTCCAGGTTTTTATCTAAATTATATGGCAGAACATAATAGCAACCAGTCCCCATAAATGGAAGATGGGGAAAATAGAAAGAGTATATTTTGTGGTGAGAATCGTGGGCATTGATGTTTGTTTCGTATTTGTCTGATACACAGACTCCATGTTTCACTCCTGTTGAGTTGCAGTCCTTTCAGTGCTTGCCTTCAGTCCATCAGACAGGTTACCACCTCAGCACTTTACAGAAGCAGCAGAGTTACACCTGGAGGATCTGCCCATATCTGCAATATTGTCTGAAAATTATTGGTGTGTTTGTGATGGGATGTTGGGGCTGGTCCCTGCCAGGGTGTTGCTGTGATGGCCTACAGGACAGGGCTGGAACTGTCACAATTTCTCCCTCTAAAAAAAAAAATTGAACTGCAAAGATGGGAAACTGGATTAGTGTTTGGATGCTCCCACTGTTTCTTTAAATCTAATATGATGACTATTATGTCACCTACCAGTCCTTCTGCATCCACTTGCTGTTTTTCATAAGGGATGTGTTGATTCATATATGCAAGTTCAGCCTAGTGTAGCAGTTAAAAAAAATAGATCACTTTTCCTAATAAACCACGTGAGACAAGGTGTTGCTGCTTTTCAAGTAACTTACTGAGTTTTTCTGTTCCATTTGTACTTACAGGTATTGCTGCTCAACCTCGAGTTTTATAAGTAAACAAAATGAATAATTGTAATTTAGGTAGAAAATGGCTTTTTTTCCCCTTTTTCAGAGTTGCCAGAGTTGAAAAATCATAATTTATGTTTCAGATTCTTGTTCAAAGCCAGTATTGAAAAAGAAGATTGTACTTTGCTGTTGTTCAGTAAAAATGGACTCTAGGGCATTTAGCTTTTCAAACAAAATGTTTATTGACAGAAAAAGTATTTCTTTTCAATAGTGTTGTCATTTCAATAGTATTGTCAAGTATGAATGCTGTTATTTCAGGAGGACCTAGGTGGTGTCCAGCTGAGTTTCTGAGATCCAGCAGCTTAGAAACTCAGTCTTAACCTGACTCTCATTTTCACGTGGTTGTATTCCTACATCACGTAATAATCCGTGAGGATTGCAGTCCTGCTGTGCTAATGCTATAGAAACAGGCAATATTGCACTATTTGAGTCAGCAGTTCCCCTAATCTATGGGCAATTTATTTTATACAGCAGAAGTTCTACCTTCTGCTGTGAAACTACCAACTATGACATTCCCCCCGTTTCCTCTCTTGTGCATGGATAATATGCAGAAATGACCCAGAAATGTCCATTTTAAGTGAAGAGTTTGTCTGTCACAGCCCATGGACAGAAAAACCCAGTGTTTAAAAGGTTTTTCTTCACTGTTTTGTTTTTAATTCCACGTATCTCTTGTATGTGCTAGAAATAGTGTGCAACAGGAAGCCAGTTATACAGTGATATTGTAATGTTTGGGGGTTTTTAGAAAATGGGATAAAAATGATATTTTTATCAAATATATGTGATAATAATTCTTCCTCAGCAGTTCTGAATGGAAAAAAAATAAGGGGCTGTGTTTATAAAACAAAGACAAGCAAGGACAGCCTGAATAAGTAACAGGGCAAGGACTGTTGGGAGTCCTAACTGGAGACTAAGCTGTTAAAGGCTGGAAGAGCTGAACAGAGCTTCAATTTGGATTGAGATCTGCCAGAGTTCACCACAAACCAGACTCAACTGGTGCACCCACCTGTTTTTAACAATTCTTCATTCTGTGCTCCCAAGAAATTATAATTCCTTTCCACTCTACCAAAAGAATATGGACTAAAGGAATATTTTATACATCTTTCAGTTTTGACAGGTTTTACCCTGAGCATGAATCATTGTTACTTCAACTGCTACTCCTATTGATTTCTCAAATACAAGAGCTGGCTCACATCAAATACTGAGAATAAACAATTTCTGAGGAGCAGAATCACTTTGTGAGTCTGACTGTCCTGTTATATTAAAACATTTTACTGGAAATGCCATATATGCTTTATATGATGCAGATATCCTCGTGTTCTATAGTGACTAATTTCAGATCTAATTAAACACACACTTTTTATATGGACTGAAAATAGACAAGATAGAATTACTTAAAAAGTAGTCCTCTAAGCAAATGCCTGCAATCCAGTTCATGTGTTCAATACACTTAGAAAATTCATTTTAAACAATGGGCTTTTTTTTGCTTTTATTTCATTTTTCATAATATCTTCTCTCTGAAATTCAATAATGTATCTTACTGAGAAATGTGATATGCATTATAGCCTTCTCATTAAACTTTTAAATAAGATACCATTAGTATTGATGAATGTAATCCCAAATGGTCACTTAATCTTAAAATTGTCATTGATCACACATTCAGAATTTTAGTCTTGCAGCCAAAATAGTATATATTGTCAGTGGTCATGAATTTTATACCTATAGCAATTAACATCTTTCTTTGGCTGCAGTGTTATGAATTAGATTTACAAACTAGGGATTACTTAGTGAGTTTCTGGTTGGTTTTTTTTTTTCCCTAACAACATTTACTAAAGAATCTTTTCAGATGTATTTGATATATGAAATAGAATGCTTAAGCCCAGTCTAGAAACTCAAAGTTGTCATCTTTTAAAAATATTTTGGTTTTGACTTTCAATAGAAATTAAGAGGCAGAGTTATTCCACAGTATTGACTGATGAGCTAGCATGTGGTTAAAGTCACACTAATAGTAGAGTTTGGTTTTACTAATACCTATAGAAAAACTCAACCAAATATCTTTGTAAAGGAGCCGTCGTGTTTTTCACGTGTTAAATATGTCATAGAATCATAGAATGGTTTGGGTTGAAAGGGACCCTAAAGATCATCTCACTCCAAACCCCTGCCACGGTCAGGGACACCTCCCACTAGACCAGGTTGCTCAGGCCCCTGCTCCGACCTGGCCTTGAGCACTTGCAGGTGTGGAGCAGGGATTATATGTAAGAATGTATTTAAATATACATATATATGCTTAGATTTAAGTAAGTATCGATTGAAATATTTATTTTCAAATATCCTCGAATTTAAATAACAATGCAAAGTAGAAGCATATACAAGGCAAAAAGGGTGATACTTCTGCAGTATTTTCCATGCTCTCAGGCATCTTTTGACTGAACTCTGTCAGTGATGCTGTCTTGAAATCGAAACTCCCAAATGTAATCTGCAGGTCTTATTTCAGTTGTTAAATACAATCAAGCCTAATTAGACTTTGCCCAGAGAGGCTGAGCACTTTCAGGACGTGGTTGGATCAAGCCCTGGTCTGGGTTCAGCGTTGATCTTGCTCTGTGGAGGGAGTTCAGCTGATTGCTTCCAGGGATCCTTTCAGTGTGGCTGAGTCTGAGTCAGTATCATCACACCAGCAGTGTTCCCCCCTGAGATAAAGATTCTCAAGATTTAAAAAAAACCCTAAACAAACAAACTTTATATTTTGGAACAGTTTCCAAGAAAGAAAACAAATGTCAAACATCTACCCAAATGTTCAGTTTCATAAGGTTTCAAATAATATGTAAATATTCCTTAAACCATTTTATTTATCCTTTTCTTTTAATAAGATTAGATTTGTAATCTCCAGACATTTCCATATCTTTATGTATATCACAAGATCTCATCCTTTGCCTCTCCAGACACATGAACGGAGTCAGTTCTTGCTGTATCAGTCATACTTGGTTGGAAGAATTTCTGAAATATTTCTCTGCTGCAAAAATGAGTAAAATCAGACAAAGGAGAACCTAAGCTTTGACTGAAAGTTCACAATCACTTTTTGTTATGATTAAATGTCAAGCAGACTGACCAAATCTGGAAACCAATTATTCTAAAATGTGAGGGGGGAAAAAAATAAATGCACTTCTCAATTATTCTGCATGATTCTGTCTCTATCAGCAGTGCACATTGAATGATAATTAAATTCTGCTTAAAATAGACAAGTTGGAAAAAAAAAATGTAACTTAAAAATATCATAGGAGTGGTCATATGATTTGCAGCTTCTTTTTAATTCCAAATGTCAAGTTCCTGGTCAGAAGAAAATAACACTCAAACTGAAAATGGAGCTATAACCTACTTAGCAAAAGTTTTTAGTCGTGAACGAGAGGAATTTTGTATTGTGTATTAACTCACACGTTGAGCAGAGGTGGGAGATGTTAGTCTTTGTTTGCTTGTTTTTCTTATGCAGGAAAAACCCCAAATATGTTGACATCTTTAAATCCTGGCACCTTTTTTGGGAAAAAGATTAGTCACTTCAAAGACAAGTTCAAGTGTCAGTACCTGTGGCAAGGACAGCCTGTAACAATGGTAAATGAGCAAACTTGTTTAAAAACTGTCCCACAGAGAATATCTGCTCTTCCCAAATGTCTAGATCCTTCCAAAAAGGAGCTAGAACCTGGAGGGTGCCAGGGGAGCTTCAGAGCTGCTTGTCACACTTCAGAGAATCAGTGCAGGCACATCAGAATTTAATTTTCTTCCACAGTCTTTCACTTTCACTACTCAGGAAATATCATTAACTTTATATTCAAGTAGCCATTGTTATCTAGCGGGCTCCTCAAGTGCTTATCACTGCTGAACTTGATGAAAATGCAATTAAAGGCAGTGGAACTTTTCCCATTGTCTTTAAAATGGACTTTTGGATTAGCCCGTGTCTACCTATCACACAAATGTAATGAAGTCATCTCTGCAGTGTGAGAGCATCAGCCATGGAGACAATGAATAAAGCACAGGATTTTCAGCAGGATCTTGTAGAGGATTTATCAGTGTTTTCAGCAGCTCGACTGTGCTGTGAGTTGGCCTTTAGGGTCTGTAGGTTGTTTATAGACTTTGGGAAGATCAGTCAACTCCTTTCTCGTGGTGTTCCCTCTCTTTAGGGACAACTGTGCCAGAGACTTCTGACAGCTTGCTGCTGTCATTGGTATTTTCTGTAGCATTTTGAGTGCAATTCACTTGGCCCTGATGCACTGTCAGCTCACAGTGCTTCTAATTGCCATCTTCACTGTCATTATCCTAAAGATATTTTAAGACTGCGTTTTCCTCCAGTGGAAAGCTTCCTGAATGTGACCTTCCATCTGCTTTTTGTGGATGCTGAGACAAGAATTGATTCGAGTTCTTGCCACCATCAACTTCATCTGCCCATGGTTTCTTCTCTGGCCCTTGCTTCGCTGTTTCAGCTGGCGTGTGTGTGGATGTGCTGTGTTTAACAGGTGTGAGAGGCTGCATCGGGGAGCCTGAGCCCGTTTATTCCTCTGCTTCTCCTCCCTCGTAGGGAGCTGGCTTTGGAGTGGTACCACTCCTACTTACATCAGCTCTTCTCTCACTGGGATTTATGTTCCAAGAGTAGAAGCTCTTGGAGAAGAGAAGAATGTGGCCTTTGCATCCTTCTGTGATTTCACCACCAGTGCTGGCCGGGCTCACAGGGCAGAGGAAATCAGTCACTGATGCTCGGTGCAAAGCACATCTGAATCTCGGCCTTTCCTGTGATAATCCCTTGTCTCTCTACTGTGCCCTGGGGGTGGCTGGGTCTGAAACTGAGATCTAACAGAGTCTGCTCAACAGCTCTAACTCCCATTTTTGCTCTGATGGAGGATTTATGAATTTATACAGTTTATTCCAAAGAAATCGTCTTTCTCTAGACTTACTTTGGAGGAGAGGTAGTAGGACGGGTCTATACCTGTGATTAAATTAGCCTGGGAGAGTTTTCCTGTGAGAAGGCTGTTCTTGTTTCCATGCTCTATCAATTAGTAGCTTAAGTTGCTGTGCCCCTTGATTGTTTATTTGTTGATACATTTAGATAGTTTGCAGCTGCCATGGACTTCTATCTCTAGTCCTTCCTGGTACCATGTAGTCTTTGTGTTGTAAAGCTGCATCGAGCTGTTCTGCAGAATATCCTGAGTTGGAAGGGACCCCTGAGCATCACAGAGTCCAATTCTAATTTCCCTTAATGCTTTGATTTTCAGTCCTTGGGACGATACAGAAAATTAAGCCGGCAGAAGTAACTTTGTGTCTCTCTGTCACATGATGCCAGCACTACTTTATTTTTGTCTCAGATGTCTTCTTGAGTCAGCAACACTAACAGCAGTGGAAGTTTAGTGCAGCAGCATAATGAAAATCTTAAAAGGCATGGTGTTAAACGTGCTTTTAGCTCATCAAAATGTCCTTGAGGTTCAGGGCAGATCATTGGTATTAATGTAACCTTTTTTTGGAGGCCTCTTTCAGAGAGTGGACTGCATAAATAGTTTAATTTACTGTGTAGGTCTCAACCCTTTGTTGTGAGGTTTATATTTGTTGTGTCTGTGGATGTTGGTCAGAGGTGAAGAGTCTTTTCGTGGAAACTGTTGTGTGTTCTTAATGTGGAATTGCACCACAAAGGCTCAGGTTGTCATAATGGTTGAAGAACTTACCTGAAATAATGTAAATAAACTGTAGTTAGATTTAAATTAGCAAATTGAAGTGGTACTTGTTTTAGTAGTGAGTATATGGCTATTTCCCTGTTAGTTTTTCTGTCACCAAATCTTGTACCTTTTAAGTTAAACAAGGCTTTTGTAGAATGTTATAGACCTTAGATCTGTCTTGTTTTTGAGGTAATGGTTCTTTTTTCCATGCGCCTCAGTCTCAACCCATATGTGATCACATAATGCTGTACTTGTGGTTCTGGAGTCTCAGTGATGTGAAAAAAAGATCATAGACATCCTCTGTACTGTAAGTTTCATTCAGAGATTGCCAAGTGACATGAAAATCTCACACCTCTAAGAAGTCCTATAAAGGTGTTTTTAAATTTGGATATATTATATATTTATACACTGTAATTTTTTTAATTATATAGGAAGGTTTTTCTGTGTCACCAGTATGTATATTATAGTATATATTATAAACATATATAATATATATGTATTAAAATTTTATTAAAATATTTAATAAAAGGCTAAGTTGAAGGATTCAAAAAACACTGGGCTATTTTGCAGTGGCTTAATTATTATTAGGCTTAATTATTCATTTTGCTAAAAGATTAGGAGCATTTGGAGTGGGTGGTTGATAAGATTTCCACATAGGAAGCTTAAAAACAATTAAGCTAATATATATATACACACACATACACACACATAAAATAAAAATGTAGCAATTAAATTTGAAGTGTGATTTCCAGCACCTTGAGACATGTAAAAATCGGTCCTCCCCAAAAGGGCAGATATAAAGTTGGGAAAGGAAACTTGTATATTGATAGTATTTCTCATGAGTGGAATTTCACTGTGGCTCTCAGCTGTGGTGTTCATTACAGCAGCCATCTGCTTTGGCAGTGCTGTAATTTCTTTTTTCAGTATCTCTGATGAAATTAAATTCATCATACAGTGAACACTGCTAGGAAAGTAAAAATCTAAATATGAGCTTGGTATTAAAGTTATGGTAGCTCATTGCAATTTATGTCCTATTTGTGTAGTGTTCCAAAAATAGAAGAACATCATTAACTGTTTTGAATATTCAGAGAAAGGCTGTCTATTTGGGTGGTTTTGCTTATATTAGTGTTCCAGTAATTTTTGCAACCGTACAGTGAAATGGGATTTTAGAACTTGAAAATGTGACAAGCAAATGAATGGGGAAAAACACACAGTCAGCAGAGGTCACAGTGAGGAACAGATTGCTCTTCTCTCCCGCTCCCTTTCCTATTACTGATATCCAGGAATATGTCATTCTTAATTCTTCTTTTTATTCTCTCTCTTAATAGTCTGAAGCTTGCAGGTTTTTACATTTATCCTGGTAGTTTGTTATGTTCTGTCAGGAAGCGTTCCCAAATCCTTGCCATGTTTTCTGTGTGTACTTCCATGTGCACATTAAAAATACCAAGTTAGCTGAGAAATCTCACCCTTGCTTCTCTTTTTTCCTTTTCCACTTCTCTGGTTTTTCTCTTCTTGCCTCTGTTTTCTCTACTTTGTTTAATGTTTGTGAGACTTTAGCTTTCACAATCCTATGCCCTCCCAGATATAATTATGTGCTTTCTAACTCATTTAAATTTCCTTCTTGTTTCCTCTCCATCCCTGAAAGAGAAAGTTCCCTTTTCAAATATGTTTCTTGATCTCAAAAAATCCTCACTTAATCCATATTCTACCTACTTTATTATTTTGCCTCTTACCACTGTTAGTAATATCTGCTTTCATTATTGCTTGTCTTATATTTGATAGTGTCATAGATAAATCAGTTATAACCATCTTACGTGTGTTCCAGCCAAAACAAAATGGGAATTCAGAACACAGCGTCTCTCTGCAGTTTCTTGTGATTTGGCTACAGAGTAAGACTGCAGCATGCTTAGGAAGTATTAAACATGGGAAGATGCGTGATTGCAGAACTCCTGTGCTGATTTTGCTGGTTGTATCTAAAGCTCAGAGGTGTTAAATGACCAAAATTGGGTGCATTGTGTGATGGATCGTAGTTCTGTGAGCTGGGCAGATGGTCCTGCTCCTGCCAAGTGCTGCTGTATGTCATGAGCTGGAAGGGTAGCCCAGTCCGTTCCAATTCCTATAAAGTTCTTGCCGCTGGGATGGGCTATCAAAAAAGGCTACAAAAAGTTCCCATGCATAGAAATGAGCTGAAATAATATGCGGAGTGAAAAATGAGTACAGTAGATGAAAAATGCTGGCAGCTAAATTTGGTCCTCACTTCTCCTCTTTTATGTCTGATAAAGTACTGCAAATGGATAGTGGATAGCATATCTATCAATCTATACATTCAGTTAAATAATGGAAATGAAAGTCAGTTCCTGAGCTATATGTCTCTCAAAAACATTTGAGTCTTTTTCTTTTTAACCTTGAGGTGTTATATATGGTAGTATATTAAATTAGCATAAAATGTTATGATCGCTGAGACTGATATATGGTCATGTGTTCTCTTACAATGCATCAAGAATAATGAGTGGTAATTGGTTCAGGACATTGATTAAAGAGCTGTGGAGACAGTTTACTACACAAATGGCCTATCAAATTTCATCTCTGTTGTACTTGCCACTTTATTACTCTAACCTGAAAATATTTCATGAAAGTGTGCCTGGACATATATATATATATAAAACTTTTGATAGTTATTCGGTCAAACTGTGGAAAAAATCCATGTTCAGAGGGGTATAGATCTTTAGGTGTCGTGTCTTTAATTGTGGGGGATCATGGGAGGTCACAGAAAACCTTTATTTTAGCCTTGTTTTGGTGGTAATGTCTCACACCAAACAGGTCATTTCAATGAATTCTGTTCAGTCTGGTGTGAACAGGCTGAGTCACCATCCCTGGAGGTATTTAAAGGTTGTGTAGATGTGTCACTTTGCTTGGGACATGGTTTAGTGACAGTGCTGGGTTAACGGTTGGGCTCGATGATCTTATGTGGCTCTGTGAAACCCCTTGGAAATGACACACTAATCCTTCTTATAAGATAGTTTAGAAATAAGGATTTGGTTATTGTTAGCTGAGGAAGAAATATAGAATGCACTGTAAATTAATAGATTCTCAGAGATTTGTGTTTCTGGCATGTTTCTCGTTTATTTACATGATAATTTTTTTTTTTTTCTGTTTTATCCTTACAAGACATAAATTGTAATATGCCAAAGGAAAAATACAGTTCAGCAAGAAGCTTTTATTTTGGAAGTGTCATCTTATGTTAAAAAATTGTATCCTTAACTTAGTCTTTTATTTTTTTGGGGATAAGATGTTTTGCCAGCTTGTTTTCTGTAGGCATAATAACAACACACTTGTCTCGAATAACCTTTGCCTTGCATTTTTTTCGATAAGCAGCACACTGAATGACAACACTATGTGGTTTTCTCTAAAAACACTAATGACAAAAGGATAAATAGTTCTTTTTCCATAATTCTTAAAAAGTTGTATTGAAAGTGTCTTAAGAAAGGTGAGAAAAGACAGATTGCCCTAAGCCCTCTGCACACATCTGCAGTAAATCAATTTGCCATGGAGATGGGAAAGTGAGCTGACACGGCCTTGCACAGGAGGGTGCAGAAGCAGTAGTCAGGATATCTGTGTTAATGTGTCTTTCTCCTGACAGTTAATCTCCATTGGGTATCTCAGACTTTTCATGACTTTTTTTTTTTTTTTTTAATTCTGTGAGCAATTTTTCTCACCTCTGCTCAAGAAGTGAGGAAGACCTTGAAAAGATCCAGGGAGATTGATGTGCTGTCTCATAAGAAGAGCTAAAAATGCTTGGTTTGTTTTATAAAAGGAGGAGGTAAGGCAGGGCTTTATATGCAAAAGGACAGTGTTGACGTAAGAACAAAAAATGGAAGTAACCTGCAAAGTACAAGAATAAGTCACAAGCGATAACCTCCAGAGCAGGGCAGTTTGGAGTCAGTCTTCAGTGGCACAACCTGTGCTGTTTGAGGGGGAATCCTAAACAGTCTGTGCATGAGATTCTGGGAAAGGGCTCTGTTTGAGAGAAGTGGGATGCATTTGGTAGAAGAGAAGTCTTTCTAAATCTCATTGCTCCGTAGGTATGGTAGCTGTTCCAGTGATTAAAAAACAAAAAAAGCCTTTGTTGAATTTTAAAAAGTATAAGCTGATTCTTGAATACTTTCAGAACCAAGGTGAACATAATGCAAAGGAGAAAAATAGTAATGAAAGTGAAACAATTCTATACTGTGGAGTAGGGGGATCATATGATACATGAAAAGATTTCCATGTCTGATTACATTTGATCCCTTTGATCTTTCAACTCTGATATATTTCCCCCTGATGACTTCCTACTTTCAAATTACTTGCATTGATTTATTTCCAGTCCTACATAAAACACTCTTGTCCATCTCTGTGCCATTTAACTATAATTTAATTACCTTTCCTTTTTTTCTTTTCTGGTTTTTTTTTCCTTAAAACTTGTATTGTAAAATTTTATCACGCAGATCCATTCATCATCAAAGTGAGTTAACAAAGAAATGTTTGTAAGCAAAATTTTCTAATAGTGGAATAATTTTTTTGGAGCTCTGGTTCAGTGAATTCCTGCTCTGTCCCACTGTTACCACTGACACTTCCTGGGAATTTCAGACAAAAAAAATTCTCGATTTTTTCAACTTAACTGTGTTAGTCAAGGGAAAGGATTCAGTACCTTAAATGAAACAAAAATAGTGAATAATAGTATTAAATCTGTACTTAGGGGTTTTTTTCCTCCATCTCAAGTTTTGACAGTGGATAAAAGTGACTGTGTTAGGGTGAATTGAATCCAGTCAATAGACTCAAAATGTACAAAGATGCCTAAGCAGATTAAATAAGTTTGAAATCAAAGCTTACTCAGCAGCACACTTTATTGTAGACTGTGAAAGGTGTATCCATAAGAACACACTGAAAACTGTCATCTAGATCTTATCTTGGATAAGCAGAGTTTCATCTACAGAGAATTAGGAGGAGTCTCATCTCATTCTAAATATGTGATCACTTATAGAGATTGTATTTACCACAGTGTCTTCCAGTAATGAATTCCGAAGTGGTTTAAGAGTGTATTTATGTCATGGTTTTGGGGTACTGTTTGTATTCTGAGAGCTGCTCTGTTTCTCTGCTATCCTGGTTTCTCATACTAGTTTGTATCAAGTCTCTGCTTTGGGATAAAGTGAAAAAATCAGTTGCTGGGAAGGGGTAGTCGTGAGTCCTGACATTAGTGTGGATGTGACCAGCCAGAGCTTACTTGGCAGGCTGTGAATGTAGCAGGAATTTAAAGGGATCACGAGAAGATTTTTTTTCTCTCTTTGGTCAAGTCAAGGGTGACCTGTGCGATTTCTGCCACTCTGCTGCTCTTTGGGGCGTGTGGGCAGCTGCACTCTGCAGCAGGGCCGTGGCTGTGCTGGGCGGGCACTGGGAGCACTGGGAGGTTCAGTGTCGTGGCCACGCTGTCCCCCTCGCTGTGGAGAGGCAGGGCCTGACCCTCGGGCCACAGGTGGTGTGAAGGGTGCCACCACAGAGCTCTGCCCTGCCTTGTGCTCCTGCCTAATTCCTCTGCCCCTCTCTCCTTTGTTATCAGGTATTACTGCAGCTTCCAGTAAGTGTTGTTGTAAAGTGCTGGAAGATTGATCAGGGTATTTTTGTTTTTCCTCGTTTCATTTTCTGCGTAATGCTTAAACATGGTATCTCTAGTTCCATGTGTGGCAGCTAAAACTTGGAGTGGCACAGTAATTTTAACAATATAAGATCTTAATGCACTGGTGCACAGTATCTGTTTTGCCTTTTGTTCACTTGCCTCGGAGTAGCAAATGTAAAATTCTAGAGGACAATATTTTGTGTTGATTTTACTTATAAAAATCAATAAATAAAAATAACTTGGCACAAGAGGGAATTCGATTAAAATCTTCATGGAAATTGTTGGAAGACATAGTAAAACCTTAAAATGAAGTAATATGTATAAGTAATCAAACAGTGTTGGCTACATCTTTATGAATGACAAGCTTATGGTATAAAGCACTCTGAAGTCCTGGAGGTCTGTTTTTATTTGTGACTCTCTCCCAGTTCTCGTGGGCAAAGCACATAAAAATGATGTATATTGTTGAGAGAAGTGTCAGGAAGGCACAATCTTTCACAGAAGCCCTAAAATATGCTCTTCATTTCTCTTCTGCTTGTCTGCAGTTTCGTCTTCTCGTTATGCTCCCCAGCTCTCACTGATTCAGTGGATGCAGTAAAAACTGTTATCCTGAGCTAATTGTCAGCGGGTTTTGCTAGAGCTGCTCTGTGGCATTTGCTTCAAGAAAAGCCACTATTAAATAGGCTGAAAAAATTACTGTGCGTAGAACTCTGGCAGAAATTAAGATCTAGAGATCTAGGCCAGCCTAAATGCAGTCAGGATTAGGTAAAGAAAACTATAGCTGGAACAGCTGACTCACTCTGAAGTAATTTTGGGGCTCTTTTGGCCACTGTGGTAACTTTGGAAAGTTACTGCATTGCAAAATCACCTGCAGAATTTTTGTCCATTTATACATCTTTTTTTTCCTCCTCACCCCTCAATTATTACTCATTGCATGTTTATATTAGCTGCTTACGTAGAGAGGAAGACAGTTCCATATAACAGATGAAGCAAAAACCTCGTGATACTTTTCTATGTTCTCCTCTCTCTCAAAGTGTGGAGGATCAATAACAAATGTAAGGGTTAGAAGAATTTAAGGAGTACAGAATATAAAATTAGGATCTTTATGTATCTGTGGAACATGCTCCCAGAATTGTTCTGCACCGATAAAATTGCATCTCTTATTTATAATTATTTAAATTAAGTCAGTTGATACATTATATAAATCAGGAATTTGCATTTGATTGAAGATTGTATGATATCCTGAAGTGTGCAGCCTAAGATCTTTATTATTTTGCAATCAGGCTTCCTGAGAACACCTTTATACCCAAAGATGAACACTATGTAGTTACAACTGAAGAAGTTCATGTAGGTAGCACCAGTTCATTGTTTATCTGATGTATTTCAGATTTTCCTGAAGTTTGAATCAGTCATGGTGCACAGAGCAAAAATAAAACCCTTTCCAAAAAACCCAAAACTGGGATTTGGGTAAGGTGTGAGGGGGGAAGATTCTACCTATGTTTGATGTGTCTTCCTCTGCCCCCAAGGGTGATTTCTGAGTGAATTACGCAGTGAATACAAGAGAAACATATAAGAAACATATAATACCTATATTTTTGGGATTATTTCCATTGTGTTGCTGCAAATCAGAGTCCATCCAAGTCCCCTTCTGTAGCTGACAACTTGATTTATCTTTCTTTTAGCTCTAACAAACACAGAGGGACCCTGGTACTTGAAATGTGCTTGTCGTTTACAGCAGGAATTCATTTTTCTCCCTTCCCTTCCTCATGTAAGATATTAGACTGATTCATACTTAAAATGGTTTATGTAGGCTCTCACTTTATTCCTGATTGAAGAATAATTTATCATGTCCCTGCACATAGGAATCTCCCCTTTGGGAATGCAGCCATTTTTACCGGAAGGGAGAAAAAGTGAAAATATAAATTGTCGCACGTGGACACGAAGGAACGACACGCAGGCCAGTTTCAGGATCAGGATCAAAGAGCTGGGCCCAAAGGACCCACTTCTTTATTTTATACACTTTTAGAAAACCCCATGGATTGGAGGGTGACATTACCATTTTGACATAGGTCAAAAGAGAAATCCATCAAACTTCTCCACCTTAGGAGAAAGAATGAAAACATCTCAGGCCGTTAGCATAACATGGCTTATGTTTACAGAAAGTGCATGAGAACTCTATCTACAGAATTAAAAACATTGAGGAACTGTGAAAATCTGGGCAACAATAAATGAAGAGTGGGATTGTTGCAGCTTCCATCCCTTNAACGACACGCAGGCCAGTTTCAGGATCAGGATCAAAGAGCTGGGCCCAAAGGACCCACTTCTTTATTTTATACACTTTTAGAAAACCCCATGGATTGGAGGGTGACATTACCATTTTGACATAGGTCAAAAGAGAAATCCATCAAACTTCTCCACCTTAGGAGAAAGAATGAAAACATCTCAGGCCGTTAGCATAACATGGCTTATGTTTACAGAAAGTGCATGAGAACTCTATCTACAGAATTAAAAACATTGAGGAACTGTGAAAATCTGGGCAACAATAAATGAAGAGTGGGATTGTTGCAGCTTCCATCCCTTCATCCAGTTGTCCAGTTTCACAGTGTTACATTGTCTGCAGAGAGCAGGGACAGGGTGGTGAAACAGGCAAATAGGGGAAATATGAAAATATGAAGAACATTTAAGTGATTCAGCATTTTACTTTTTTGCAATACCAGGCACTGTACTGCACATCCTACAAATCAAACACAATAATTAGACCCAGAGAGATCTTAACCATGACTGTACGGAATATATAAAGCTGTCAGAGATCACAGCCATTCAGGAACACACTCCCAATGCTTATTCAGCCACAAAATAATGCAAAATGTAAAAAGAAATCCCAAGATTCATAAATTAAAACCCAAGACAGAAGAGCATGAAGTTCTCTCCTGTTATGACCTCTCACTTAAAATATTGTCCAAACAATTTAAATGTACATTTAATGAGAATAAGGGCGTTTTGAAAAGGAACTCATTAACAAAATGTTAAGTTCGATATAGTATAATAAATTATATTTTTTCCTTTTCTCTAAATAAAAAAAAATCCCTTAAATCTTAGGTCTTGTCTGGAATATCTACTGTGATGATGTCTTGAAATTTTATTTGTGCTCTGCAGATTGAAGTAGTCAAGCTGAGCGTATGGGAGTGAAAACATCTTCATTTGGAAATTGTAACGTACTGTCACTAAATTAAGTGTTGGTTGAAGATTATGGTTGTGAAAGGAAGGATGGAATTCCCAAATGTACATGAAAATTAAAGCTTCTAATTATTTCTGAATGGGAAAATAGGGAAGCATTTGTAGGAAATCCATGCCTGCATGATATTTCTCACTTCTTGAAGCTCCTCCCACAGATGATGTTACCTTTGTGTCCTGTTACAGTCATCCTCTTTTGACTTAATTAGTATATTTCTTAGGTTCTTAATATCTTACCATTTAATAACAAAACAAACAAAAAAGGTATTTTGAGAATTTTGCCCTTTTCTTTCATTAAGAAATAAATGGGTAAAACCTACCTCTGATTGATTATAGCAACATGTGAAAGGAATTGTGTGCTCGTTCCAACAGAAAGCCGTCGCAAGAGGAGATAGATATTTCAGTAAATTGTTAATTCTTTAGGTTAATTGCCCTCTCATATGTAAATTAGAGAATCTTTAGAGACATCCAGGTTCTGGACAGCAGATGTGATAAGGGTACATATTTTTCTATGCAATTTTAATGAAGGAAAAATGCACAAACATTTTTTTCCCATTTTCAGGTTTTACAAATGCTTTTCTCTTTTCAAGAGTGAGGAGGTGGTGCTTGTGTTCTCTTTTTATATTCATCCAAATAATATATTTAGAAATAATCTTGTAGTCCTCTTGTGCCTGCCACAAAGTGAGCTGTAATGACAACCAGAGGAGAATTCCTAGTGGTAAAAATTGGCAGAATTAAGCTGGAAAAAAGAGGAAAGAGGGGGCTTTAGAGTTGGAAGATTTTTTTCAGTTGGAGACCTGAAAATTTCATTTTTATTTTTCCTTAATTAAAAAAAATAAAAGCATTGATTTCCTGCTAAGACCTTCAAACTCTAAAGCACTCCAGGTAAACAATCTAAAAGGCATGCAGTCAAGCTTTTTGTTTTGTTAGGGATTTTGGTTTTTTGGGATTTATTTTTTCTGGTAATAGATGCAAGTGGGTATTCAAGGTGTGGAGAGGTCTTACCCAGGGGCCTGGTATGAGAAGCAGGGAGCCCTGAGCACAGTCAGCTCTTGGAATATGCGACTGAAAATGAGGAAATAGTGCAGCTCCTCAGCCTTGTTGTATTGCACTGAATGAAAATGTGTGTTGAAGGAATATTCAAAATGGGCATTTGGTGTCTTTTCTGCTTCCTTTGACTACTAAACCAAAACTAGTTGGTGAGGGAGGGTCCCACTCTGTCGTGTGATAATTCCACATGACTGAGTTCCAGTGAGCACAGCAAATACTGGTCTCGAGCCCTCTGCTTCTTTCTCCCTGATTCAGGAGAAATGTGTACTGCAGAGAATAATAAAGAAGTAGTCCTAAAAGCTGTTTGATAAACACCAAATTTAGAAGAAAAAAAGAATACACAATCAAATGCACTGATTTGTTTTTAAACAAGTATAGACTAATTACACCTTTATGTCCGTGGTACTTACACAGATATTTGTTCAACAGGATACACATGTTGCTATGGCAATAATTTTGATTGTTAAATGCTAAGTAAACTCAAAAAAAAAAGGCAAAAAAAGCCCTTTTTTTTTTTTTTTTTCCCCTTCCTGTTGTGACTAGTATCTCCAGCCCACACACAGCTGCTGTAAAATAGCTCAATGCCTTCTGGCATAGAGGCTTCCTAGTCTGGCAGGAGCATGGCACAGAGCACCCCCTCCTCCCACGCTGTTTCCCCACGTGCCGGGCGCTCCTGCTCGCCTTGGTGCCACTTGCCTGCCTTCTTTCCAAGGGCAGAGCCCAACTTCCACACTTGCCTAAGATCCCTTTATTAAGCCCTGTAGGGTAATTCCCTTTTCCTCATGGCCCCAGTGAGAAGGGTATTGTAGCCTGTCACCGTACACAGGCTGCAGAAAAAGCGCAGTTTTGTGAATTTATGGCTCAGGGACAGAAGTGTCGTTTCTTTGGAGAGTTCTGACTGCCTGGCTCGGCTCTTTGCAAGTTGGGGTGGGTGTTCAGGTTGGTGCATTCCTTACATTCCATTTCAGGGGTGGAGAAACCCAGATGAGATCCACAACTGCTGTTCACCCTTAGCTATTACTGACATTGTCTCTCCTGGGAGAGTGACCCCAGTGGGAAAGGATGAAAACTGATTCTTGGCCTGAAATTCCTCAGAACCTGTGAATACCAGTGGCAGGGATTCTTTTCCTCTACTCTCCAGCAAATACTTTGCAGGGGCATACCTGACAAATGCTGTCCAAAGAAAGGACCTTCTTTTTCAAATTAAATGTTACAACTCCATTTTTACGACTGTTCTCTTAAATTTTCATCTGTGAACAGCGTGTTTTTATAACCTGTGACGACACATTGAGAGTAAAACATTTTGACTGCTTATAAGAGCTTCTGGTGGACATCTTAACAGTGACAGCACATGCTCAAGGATTTGCCTTTTTCAAGTTCATGCATTTGGGTGCAATTCTTTGGTTCTCCTGCGCCACAGCCATTTTGAGATGTGTGAGTATGATGGTTTTTTAAGAAGGAAGAAGTGGGAAGCTGCAGTATAAATCCCTTATATGGATTCTGTCCTTAATGGATCATGTCCAGAATCCTCCTTAATTTGAGGATCTAGAAGACACTTGAATGCTGTTGCTCCCTTTAAATAATAGCAGCCATGTCAGCATTTACGTGAGTGCAGTAACATTTTCAACAATTCCACGTCCATGGCTGTACCCATAATTTCACAACTTGATTCTGAAATCTTCAGGAGGTAAAAGCTTTGTCTTGCACAGAGGAAAGATCCTGCCAAGAAGAGCACTGGCTGCAAAAAGTGGAGTTCATGTGTCTTAATCAGAAGTAGGTTGGACACCTGACTCTCTCTTCTCCTGAAGATTCCAGTCCCTGCTCCAGGCTGCCATGGGTGTGCAGAGAGCAGCTCTGGCCTGGATCTTGCTGCTCAGAGAGACAGAAAAAAGGAAGTAGAAAATTGTCTGTGTTTGACTTCTGCAACTCAAATTTAGCCAGCTTTGACTGGAATTTTTTATGTTTTGTGTGTGGGTGATAGGGTTATATGGGCAGGAATTCACATTCAGATACCTTGAACTTTTTAGGCATCTTATAAAGATTGTTTTAAGCTGTAATTTTTAGAGGAAGATACCTTGGGATGAGAAAGGTTGCTCTGAAGAAGACACAATTGGCGTGTAAGCTGGAAAACAGAGAAGTTAAATACATTTATACAATACGTATATAATAAACAAAACTGTATTGCCCAGAAATAAATTACCTGTTTTCCTGCATCCTCGCTTAATTGAACTGTTCTGGAAGCTGAATTTGGAGAAACATATTTTGTTTTGTGCTCTAAAAAAGAAATGCAGATATTTTGATTGACAAAGGAGACTTCATACAATTTATATACGGTGAGAATTAGCAAACTCTCAGCCTTATAATGTCCATTAATGTCAGTATGTCCACTTGTAGTGGACACTTCTAATCTCCACTAATGTCAGTATTGCAAGCCAGAGGAACTGGAAGAGGTGAGAGCTTTGCTTTAGCTGGGCTTTGGCCTGTACTTACTGAAATCCTGATCCTACTCAAGCAAACTTCCATACATTTCAGCAAGGTGATCATTTGACTATTTGAGCTTTGGATGTGAAGGCTGGTCTGATCTGTGCCTAGGATTTGTGAAGGGGAGAGAAACTCAACACCACCACATCAGGCCCTCTGTGACTGATTTTACTGAGCAGCTCGTGCTGGATGGAGTTCCGGCTGGGATGGTTGTCTGGCTGTTGTGGGCACACGCGACACAGCCTGTTCCTGCTGCCAGCCTTGACCTGGCACGTTTGTGTTTGAGAGGGAAGCTGCTGTTGGCTGGTTGCTGCTCAGGATAGTGGAAAAGCCTTTAGGGTGGCTGATTTTTAAGGTTTCTGATTCTGGCTTTGGTAAGATTAGCAAGAACATTCCGTCAGCACCAACACGAAGGCGGTTCAAGGGTTTGATGATGTTGGGCAGGGCATTGAAGAGACCTCTGTGTTTTTACCCAAGTGGAATTTTAAAATTTATATGCTAATAATAGCATTTTTCTCTGTAGTATTCTCAGATCATCTTGTTTTGTTTCTGCTCTGCAGTTACATTGTGGGTTTGTTTCGTACTGAGCTGGCAGGATTTCAAATGTCATACAGGAGGCGTTAGCAGACAAGCTATTAGCTGGGAAGTTGCAGACTCTGAATGCACATTCATACATAAATAAACAGGCTGAAAGAAGAAAGATGTCAGTGGGAAAGGATGGGCACAGTGGATTTTAACTGTTTATGTGTGAATGCAGCTTGGACTCAGTAAAGATTTCAAGTTGGCAGAGCCCTTTCTCCTGTCATCACTATTCCCTGTTATGATCGTCAGACCCACAGTACAGCAATGCAGAGAAGATTTTTGCATTTATCTTCTGAACTAGCTCATGGACACTTAACAGCCTGTTTGTGTGTAGTGTCCATTATTATACATAACACCTGCAGGTGTGGTGGGTGCCTTATAGAATGGAACACATTCCACATTGCAGAGCACCTCTGAACACGGCAGACTGAATGTAGATGACAGGACTGGGGAAAATTAATGAGCAAAATGTTATCTATTTTACCACATAATTAGTGTACCAGTCTTTTTAAAGTTTGTAACTTGTTTCAAAGCCCTCCACTGGAGGAAACTAGTGTGTATTGGGAAATGAAGATGACACAGAGCGAATCAGTTCTGCATTTCACTGGTCAGTTGTCTGTATTTCTTTAATGCTCGTCTAGGCAAGTTTGGGGTTTTTTTTAATCAAAAATTGCCAATATCTGTTGTTTCTTTTAAAAATTAGTGCCTCCATAATCTGCTGTGGATAGTAGACTGTGGTTTTCAGGATAAAATACGATACAAATACCCTTGACTTGAGCAGAGATCACTATTCTCAGTACCTTATCTAGTTCCACACTGTGATGATGTCTTTGACACCTGGGATCATTTCAGTGTTTGACTACTTAAGTTCTAAGCACTCAAGAAATAATGTGGTTAAGAGCTGGCTCCTGATTCCATTGTCTTCATTGACTGGACTCGGTGGCAATGGGTCTGGCTTTTACATGCAACATACAAGAGTGAAATAAAGCCTTTAAAACCATTATTTATACTCAGTCGATGGGAGTCATTCTCAGACTAAATGTTCTTGAGGGGAGGCTCAATAAACAGGGGAGAATTTGAGGAAAGTCAAAGAGGAATAGCTACCAAACCTGCTAACTGCTACTATATCAGGTTTGGGTTTGTCTGCAATACTCAGTCTTCTATGAAAACATTTAGAGACAGCTTGCAGGTTATAAATTACTGTACGAGGTGAAAGTAATTAATTTTAAATGGCAGTGGCACTGTTTATAAGCTGTTTTCTCCGAGTTTGACAGCAAATCTTGGAGGGCTGTTGGATTCCTAAATTCCAGCCAACCCACACTATTCATGGTCTGCTGTGTGGGAGTTCTGGAGAGAGCAGAGGGTGTGAGTGTTGCCATGTATAGGAATTGAGAGTCCACATTTCCTGTGCATTGGAGACTTGCCTCACATAACAATGAGTTATTGAAGAGCTTGTGTACTAGAATAACACGGGTAGTTGTAGCAGAAAAATTCTATTAAATGTTTTTCATCAGAAGTTTGTTCACAAGGCAGTTGGTGCTTTCATTTCCAGGCTACTGGAATCTTATTACAGAACAAAGAATCTTAAATGAAATCTTAATTTGAAAATCCTCAGCTTATCAACCAGCAATAAGTTCAGGTCATCAGCGTTAAAATTCTGGAGATATTTTGCCAGAACTGGAAATGAAAAAAATGGTGCTCTGTGCAGTTCCTTTAAGTTAGCTGTGCAACGGAAGCAGCATTTAATGCTCAGTATGTACAAACTTTAAACCACAATAAGGCTTTACAATGAAAATCTTGCATTAGTGTGATACATCAGGTTCCTTGAGGGATCTGTTCTGACTCCCAAAAGCAGGTGTTGACAAAATGGAATAAATAAATACAATTAATCAAGATGTCTGGGCGCTACTCTTCATTTTAATTAACAGTGGTCTTTGGTATAAATAAATTCTGATTATTTACTTCAAAATCAGATTATTTGTAACTGAACAAAATCAAAGTATTAAAGCTGATAATGTGTAAATGATTACCAATCTTACCAAGCTGAACATCACTGGTGTATTTGCTAAATATGCATGAGCAGTTCAAATAAGTCTGCCTTGGCGAAGGTTTGCTGCTTTTAAGTGTCCTGAATCCTGCTTTGTACCCTGGGCAGGTGAGGGCCTTGCTGCAGGGGTGCTCTGAAGAAAAAGGTGCAGATTCATCTGCCCTGTGCCTTGCAGATTTCTCCCTTCTGAGAAGGCTGAAAGGTCAGGCTTCCCTTCTTTTGGTGAATTTCTCCAGGCTCTCAGTTCCACGGGATTTGGGGGTTTTCACGAAGGAAGAGTATTTAGAAGGTTACCTTTTAAGGATTGTACCTGGATGCATATCCTGTTCTGCATTACATAGTTTGCAACATTTTAGCTGCAAATGCCTCTTTGTAGCAATTAAGGCTGAAAATGAATCTGGCTACCTGGCCTATTCTGTAAATTCCCCAGGGGAGGTTGGTTATCTTTTTCATGCGATGACTTAGTAATTCTGTACAATTCCATCTAAATTTGAAGCAATACACCTGAGAAATAATTACAGTTCTCTCTCTTTTTTTTTTTTTTTTGGTAATGGGTTTTTATCATGTAGAAGTCTTCTCTTTTTTTTCCTGCCAGCTTTTTATTTACATATGTCGTTGATAGTTGTTATTTACATATTTCTATGATACTGGGCTCTGTTGTTTCCTTCCTTCCTTCCTTCCTTCCTTCCTTGTTTCACATTTTTAGACTGGTTTCTTAAAATAATGAAGTTTCTGGGGCATGACCATCCAGTTATTCCTCCTGTCCCATCTCCCATCAAAATGTTAATATTTCTTGTATGAAATAGAATTTGAAGTAGTAGAAGTGTAAAAGTTGCAAATGTTCCTCAAGTTTTCCTCTGCTCATCTTTGCATTTTTACCAGGGGATACAAATTAATGTGTGATGGATAATCCTGGGGGGTCCCAAACCAACCCCTTTTCTGTGCTTGGCTGACTTGGCATTCCTAATACACAAGGGTTTGTAGGTTTCATGTTCCCATTGGCTGTGCTTGGTTGTCCTTTCCAAACCCTCCCCTCCTCAGTTTCTGTATGGCATTACCAAGCCACCATTGCTAAGTGAGGGGTTCATGAATTCTGTCATTAGTGATGAGAGGCCACCAGACAGTTACAGGTTTTACCTTCACTGTGCTTGGCAATTCAGCTCTTTGTGTTCCTGCCTCTTTCACACAGGGTCTCCTTTCAAGCTCTGTTTTGTGTTGATTGATCTCAGCTTTCTCACCATCCACTGCCAAATCAATTTTCCTGTTTCTTCCTTTTACTTTAGCATCTTACCTGTTTTTTGTTCTTGACCAACCTATTTGAATTATACTTGTGTATTTCTTAGGAACTCATTTGTGCTGAAGGCAGATGTTACTTAGGGATGCAGAATTGATTCAACTTAAGGAAGTGGGGCTTAATTAATATTATCTCTGATATAAATTGCAGCATTGGCAAGCTACAGAACGTCATGTTATTCCATGATGGGCAGAAGGGGTCAATTTTTAGATTGCTTCCTGAGTTAACTGAAATTTTACCTGGGTTACGCCTACCTTGCCTTTGCAGTCCAGAATGAAAAAAGACCAAGTCTCCCTGACTGAATCACTGCTAAGAAAAATCATGCATTTGACCTAAAACCCGTGACTGTATCCTGTGAAGCCAGAAAACTGATTTTTTTGTTTCTGTTCTAGGATGCAGGAGGTTGTAACTGGCTGTTTGCAGTCTCCTAAATACCTGTGGTTTTTATGCACTTGATTTAGCCCTACAAGCTCATCATCCTTGGTGCTCCTACAGCATTCTCTGCCTGTTCTTGTGTGTGTTAAGCAGCCAGTGTTGGGAGAGATGCGAATTAGAAGGAATGTCCTGTAGCAAAGACTGTGATCTCTTTGATTGATGTGAATAGTTCAGGTTATTAACAATAAATGCAACTACAAATTAATAACAAAGTTGGGTTAATTTGTAATTTTCTGTTAGGGTATGCGATACTTTACAAAGTGCATTGCTAAGTCACAAGAGCAAAGACCTTTGGGTAAAAGTTTTAGAGGCATTGAATACATATCATAAAACAAATTATGTTCTGCTACACTACTAATTAGACCTTGGCTATAGGTATAACTTTCTAAAATAAAACCACATCCCTTGTTATTCTTGAATGCAGGTTAGAATGTACGTGGATGAATTGACTTCTAGAGATCGTCAAAGTGAATTAAAGATAAAACTCTGTGAATTTTAACTGTAATTTTTTACAAGTTCTGTACTCATTATTCTTCATGAGCTTTATGCAGTTAGGCATTTCTACCTGTCTTTTTCAGTCTTTCTATATGTTTATGTATTTTTAATGTCTTTTGGTTTAAGTGCTTCAAATAATCTGTTTCATCATCACCTGTTACAGAAAAAGAATATGTGCTTAATTGAATTTAAATTATTTTAAGAATCTACAACTGGTAACCATCATCTTCTAAGACAGAATTTCCAACTTGCAGGAGTTAGTAACTTTGAAATTGACATTTCTTTTCTCTGGTAATGATTGCAACTGCAGATTCTGCGCAAATGGCACATTACATGAAGTGAAAGTTTAATTATAAGGGGATACTTAATTGAATATTCCTGTTTGATTAATAATAAAGAAGCAGGAACATCACATTTGATTTTAGAGGGGCCAAATAAAGGTTGTTGAAGTACTGCTGTCAGTGAATTACATGTGCAGTGCCAAGATGGGCCTTCTTTCACTGTGTTTCTCAAGGCTGAGCGAGGGCTGTGGCCTCTCTGCTTTGGTTTCTGCTGTGTGTGGTGTTCAGGGTCGTCCAAGGCACACAAAGCACAGCTCACAAGGCTTTCACCACAAACTCTCTCAGCTGGTTGTAAGTAGATCTTCGGTTTAGTGAATGCAGCACCGCTGCTTGAAGGAGCAATGCAGCAGCTTTGTGTGAGAACTGACTGAAATGGTGGAAAGGATGAGTATTGTCCTTTCCTCAGACTGCCTGCAGAATGAATGACCCAGAAATTTCAAATTCAGCGGATCCTGTTCACGTCTTACGTAAAAAATTTGAATCCAAAAATGGCCACAGAGAGTTCAGTAAAATCACCCCGTGAGGAAGCAGCAACAAGAAACAAGCTGATGAAAAAGACTGGCTTTTTATTAAGTGTATCAGAATTTCAGCTTTTAAAATTTATTTAAAATTAAAGACACTTTAAAGCATGTCATTTTTTTCCTGTTGTGATTATGGATTACTGAAACCTGCACAGGTCCTTTTTGCCACAGTGACGTCTCCTTGCTGGGCTTTCTAACCACTAAATTATTAACTTCAGAGAAACCTTGGTCAGCTGCCAGAGGCATGCACTTCTTCTGGGCAGGCTGTTTATGGCATGTAGCTCCCAGATGGTTGTCATATCACTCAGCAAACTGTCGTTCCTGAACATACCCATTTAGTGAATGAACAGGATTTTTTTTTTTTTTTAACTGGCAAAGATACTTTACCAAATATTTGGATGCACAGAAACTAAAGTACAAAACACTACTGAAAATTCAGATGAGTGTTATCTGTAAAATTATGCCTGGTAGTTACTTTGCTGAGCAAGAAGCTTTAAAAAACCTCCTTCTAACAAAGGAACTGTAACTGGAAGTTATCCGTGTCAGGCTTTACATGTTGTGTGAGATTTGCATCTCCAAAAATTGCTGTGTTTTACAGCATTGTTATGGGATGCTGTTTCAATAACTAAGATATCCTAATAATGAAGAAATACTCCTGAGTAACCAAACCCACTTTTAAGTGCTTTGGTTTCCCATAGAATTTTTTGTCAATAAACTTATCAAACTTGGGGCTAGCACCTCACACAGTTACAGATGTAGATGTGGTGTGATGGGATCATGTCTTACACCCAAAACAGTCCTGTATGACCTTTTTTTTTCTTTTTTCTTTTTACTCAAAAAAAGTACTGTGATGCACAAAAAAGGAGTGGGGTTCAATTTCTAACACTAAAAGATATAAGAGGGACAGAAGGAAATGGTTTTGATTTTCAGGGTACTACTGAGCTTCACAGGGAGGTGCTTGTAAGTGGGTACTAGTTTTCTTACAAATTTAAGAATTTCTGGAAATAATCATATGTAGCTGAGCATTAGCACTGCTTGATATTCTGGTAAATGAAACTGCCCTCGTGATGATGCTTTTGAATCTGCACCATAGGAGACTTGGGCTTACTGGCACATCTGCGCTACAGCCCGTGTGTCTAACCCATACCTCTTTGGTGTAAAAATTGAAATAGAAGCCTTGCAGTTCATCTGAAATGTATGCCAGGGCTCCCAGTGCATAAGAATAGCCTGATGGAGCTGTATGTGAAGGAAGAGAAGCTTCTGAACTCTTCAGCAGGGCGTTGAATGTGTATTATGGCAAATAGATCATTTTAAATTAGTGTTCCGTACATTTAGGATAGAGTGTATTTTTACTCCTGTATAAATTGCCTCTGAACACAATTCAGAAACCCAATCTTAGGCTTAGCAATGAACGTTTCAAAAAAGTAAATTAATATCTTCACGGGGAAGAAATATGGTTTAGTATAGAATCACCTGCAATTGCCACTATAATTATGGCTTTGTCAGTATTTCTTTGAAAACTGTTTATTAGGATTTCTGGAAAAAATATTCTTTCAGAATAAGCTGTAATGGAGTGTGCAGCTTTGCAGGCAGCGTCTGAGCCTGAGGTCTGTCCTGCACTTGATGCTCTGACCAGACAGGTTTGACTTTTCTCCTGCGAAAGGTCATACACAAGTTGTTGGGAGGTTCCCAGAGATGCTGACTTTTCTCTCTAAGTAGCCTTTTTAATATTTTAAGCAGGGAATCATCACGCTTAGGATGCCTCTGGCAGAGGTCTGTTCTTGCTGACAGCATCAGTCCCTGGAATGGGGGTCGTGCCCCTTCCTGCAGGGCTGGCAGTGCCCGGGCAGGGGAGAATTGGCCTCTCCTCATGGGCTCGGCAGTCCCGGGTGAATGGTTGGCCTTGGTGACCCTGGAGGTCTTTTTCCACCTGAGTGATTTGGTGCTCCTGTAGTTTCTTTGCTTCCCTTACAATAAAAGGTGGCAAATCTGCAATTAGCAAGCTGTTGCTATATCCACTGGCAGAGCAAAGATATGTAATTCAGTCTCAATATTTTCCTCAAAGCTGGTGCATATAGATTAAAAGGGTAGTAGTTGATGCTCTAAATTAAAAAAAAAAAAAAATTTCATTCAGATTTCAGAGTTAGTTATTAGCCCAAGAGATGTATATAAGTTTGACAGGAAGTTTTAATATATTAATAGGATGGTATTTTACTGCACTGACTTTCTGCTTCAAAATGGTGACTTTAATTTTTCTCTCTTCTTCAGCTGGCAGTCTTGAGTCTGTTTTCTGAAACAGCCTTGTGGTTCTGAAGAAGTTCTTCTGAAACTAATAGAATGAGAATTGGGGTAAAAATAAATTATTGACAAATAAATAAAATGAATAAGGTTAAATAAGTGAGATGGAAAGCCAGACCTACTCAAAGATACTGGAAGTGTTGACCAGTTCATAGTTAGTGTGGGAACACTGATGTCTCACAATATTTGTGTAATGCAAACTAAATTAAAAGCAGGAAAAAAAAAATAGCAATTTAAGAAAAAAACAGTGATCCTTTCTTGTTTGATCTGAAGTCAGGCAAGCAAATTTTAATGAGCCAAGAGTGTTTTCCAGGATAAATATAGGTACAGATCCTGGGGTCAGAGGGTTAGGGCAGGGAGAAAGTGCCTCTTATCCCAATTTTGTGGGCTTTGTTTCAGGGAGTAAAGAAAGAAGAATTAAAATTCTGGCACCCCTCCAACAGAGATCATTATGTGTCAGATAGCCCAATGAAGCAGTTCTTCCATTCCAGAAATGTAAAGTTATAAAGACATTCACAAGTAAAATTTTCCTCCTCAGCTGGTAATATCATTTGAGTGTTACCAAAAAGAGTGTTAATGAGTGATTAAAAATGGGCATAATTTAGTTTTTAAAAGTCCTACTCACTCACAATTAGCAGCATGTGTTTATATATTAGTAGAGCTTAATCACATCAGGAGGAAAGGATTTTAACTCAGAGGAAAGGAAATCCCAGGGATGATTTTTCAGAGCAGATGTGAACATTTATTCTCATTTTAGGGATTACCTAAACAAGACAGGATTCATTGATGCTGTAATTCTGGCTATGGAATGAAGATGGGCAGGTTCTAGATTCTGACTTGATGGTTTTCTTAAAGGATTGTTGAAAATCATACAGAAATTACGGGCATGATGTGTCAGTCGTGGAGTAATGTCTGTCATTAGCATGAGGTTGGCAAGAGCTCAAAATAGATGATTATAATGGTCGCTTTTGGCCTTAAAAATAGAAAAATGTAATACTGTTTCTGTATTCATGCCCGGTACAGAAACTGATTTCCGAGCTCTATTTAGTCTTCAAAAGTAGCAGAAACTGGAGAATTTCTTCCAGTTCTATTCACTGCCTGCGAAGAACTGTGTTTTCCATCCCCTTAGTGGTGTGTCTTGAGATCACCAATAATCAGTTTGTACAGCTTAGCATTACCTCTAATCCTGAAATTAGGCTCACACTCTCACTGAAACCATTGCAAGTGGCTTTCGTGAATACAGGAGGGCACAGCTCTGTAGGAAAATAGCATTGCACTCTTGAAGGAAGCACGTGGGAGGGAAAATGTGTCCTGTAAATGGCCAGGGCTACTTCCCCATTCTGTATACCTTGAGGAGTGTGTTTATTCTCTGGTAATGCCAGCTAAATAAGCAGCATTAGTAGTTAATTAAGAGAGTATTAGCTATGGATAAGGCTGCCATAACCTGAATTTGTAACAGAAGACAGAAAATGTTGGTTGAAGATGTAACACGAAAATTTCTAGGGGTAATGCTTCTGAGTTTAATAGTTTGTATTCTCTTTTGTCCTAGATTAAATAAAGACTGATGCCAGATCTGAATAGTAGCATTTTATACTGATTTTTAGGAGGGAGTGGTTTTAGTAATCCAGCCCTTACTTAAAGTTTGATGAGAATAAATTATGAATTTAGCTTAATTTCTACATGCTTCAGTCATCTTCACATTTATTTAAAACAATGAAGCAGTGCCAGAATCCCAAACTGTGTGTCATAGGAACCACAAACCAGTGCAAGAGATATATCAAACAAGCATTTAAAAAGTGGAGGGCAGAATTACAAAAACATGGCAATGCTTTTTAAAAACCTTTTATATATAGGCAAATAATTTTTTAATACGTAATGAGTGATTTTAAATTTTTTTTGTTTTCTTTACACATTTTGGGAAACTTTAAGAGTAGAAGCGAATCATCTGTCATGCATGAAAGCACAATAATTTTGTAGTGGTCGTAAAAAGAGAAAAAAAATAGTGTATTTTAATGTATCATGTGCTGCTGCTTTTCCCGTTCCTGCTTCAGGGAAGAGTCAGGCCAAGCCTGACAGTAGTTTCTTAGTGAAAGTGTGTTACTCTCTTCTTGCAGGCATTCATTATTACATTCGAGATATTTGGTTCACAGCAAAGGCAAAGAATCATCTTAGGCATGGTTATCATGGTAATGCTTTAAAACAGAGTGACATCTGTGGTTTTTGCATGTTCCTTTCATATTCTGCAGAAGGGGGTGTATCCTGTATGACTGTGGGTACCTATGGCAATTCCACATCTTCCTCTGATTGCCCAGGGTAATAGGAATTTGCAGAGACTGTGTTGTACAATGTCTGGTTTAGTGAGTGTGGTCAATCAAAGATGAAGCTTCAACTCCAATTTATCTGTGTTTGCTAATGTTTCGCTCTTAGAAGATGGAACGTTAAATAGACACATACACATAATCGGTTTTCCTTCTTTTCTTTCTTTTTTATAACTTTTTATATGATTATTGTCAGATGTGCCCGAAATACAGTGCAAGCTTTTAAAAAGAAATGAAATCACTGCAGTAAAAGCAGTCTCACCAGTTGGCAGCAGATTGTACCCAGTGAAGGACTGCCGGACATGGGATGAGTGTATGCACACACCTATGTACGGAGCTCTCCTCTCTCCACGTTATCCTTTCCCTGAGAAGAGATTGATAAACACAATTCCTTTTTTCCTCTGTGGAAAAGGAATGGATGAGTTTCTCACTCCAGCACAGGGAAATTTTGGAATCTCATTGTGGCTCTGAGGCTCAGAGCCACAGGCTCACAGACGTGCGCAGGCTTTTAACAGGGATTGAGGTAACCCAAGGAGCCGGAGCTGCTGCTGCTGCTTTGAGAAGTCTCTTGCTGCTGTGCCACAGGCTGTTCTCGTCCTGTGCTGCAGCAAGAGCTTCCTAGGTTTGTTCTCAGAACTGGCACAGCTGCTTTCCTTCAATAATCAGGAAGAGCAAATTCCGTGTGTTTTGCTGGAAGGCCCCTGTACTGAAAGGAAGGCCAATGGAAATACCAATGGTTCAAGGTCTGCCAGTCCTAAGCATGTAGAGCAGTGTTTAAAAAGGTACCAGCAAACTGCAGCTGCAGGAAAATATTCTACAAAGCAACTTCTACACCTCTGTAAAATATTTATGTGTATTTGAAATGAGGTTGTTCCTTGTAATGAAGAATAAGTAGCCAACATACCTGCTTGGCTCTATTTTGCATTTTAACTTTGGAGGCTTTTTTAATATGAAATCAGATGCAGATTTTTTCTTGTCTCAGTGTAAAAAAAGAAAAAAATAAAATATGGGCAAATCCATACACTTTATCCTGCTATTAGATTATTTTCTCGACTTTCCTTTCAGCTCTTTCTGCAGAAGTCACACTTGGAGCGGATTTAATTCTGGGAAGTTATCAACTTTATTGCATAACTGTGGGATATGCTTCTCTAAATGTCAGGTATTATCAGAGCACAGCACATTTAGAAGAACTCAGACTGTATAACCCCAAGGTTATATGTATTTAAATCTGACTTCATTACATTTTTTACAAGACGGAATATCTCTATCCAAAAAGGTCTGTGAGGTTTTTTTTCTCCCATTACTTGCCACACTTCAAAATCAGTAGGAAAAAACCTTGAAAAGCAGAGCTGTGAGGGCCAGAGCTGCACAAAGCATTGACATATTAAAGTTGCATGTGTTTGATTAACAGTGAGATGCAACACTCTGTTATTCATCATGCCAAAAAATACCTCTTCAAGAACAAACTAATTTCTTCTCTCGCGGGGACTCAAAGGATTTAGTCGTTCTCAGTGGGCAGCGAGAGAGTGTTTGCTGGAGGAGGAGAGAAAACCTCCCTTGGCCCCAGGAGCAGCCCTTGTGCCTTCTGGAGCAGCATTTGGAAGGGCAGCAGTGGCTGCTGGGGCAGTGAGTGGTGGTGCAGCGAGTGGTGGTCTGAGGATGCTCAGCAGAGCCAAGAGTTCAGCTGTTGCAGATATCCAGATGCATTTTATGTGTGACAGCAGAGCAATTTAACACCTGTTTCAAAACTGTGACTTTTTTATTTTCTTCTTTTCTGTGTGTGAGGAATTTTAATGCTAAAAGGGCACCTCTAGGAGTAGTCAATAGTGGACTTTCTACCAGTGATTCTTTTTTCCCCAGGGCTGCAATATTGGGTTGCAGTGCCTATGATCTACTTTACAAACTCAAGTTCTCTTTGCATCTGGCTCTTAAAAATTATTCTGAAAAAGGTATCCTGCATTCACATAGGACTCTAGTTGAAATTAATTAAAAAATTGACCTCATGGTGGAGTTAACTTCAGTAATGTCCATATGAACCTTGTTGCACAGGTGCTTAGCTGAGCCACAGAACAAGCAGCACAGTTGGTTTAAGCTGCCTGAGTGGTCTGTAGTTGCAGAGTAATAGCTGATTCTTTTTCTGCCTTCTTCTTCTTCTTTTTTTTATTTTCTTTTTTTTTTTGGGGGGGGTGGGTGTGTGTGGGGTTTTTTTTGTTAGTTTTTTTGGTGGTTTTGGTTTTTATGGGGGGTTTTTTTGAGTAGTAGCTAGAAATCAGACTGTTGCCTGTTTCCATTCATCATCTCTTTTGTTTGTTCTTGCGTGGGCCTGCCTGAAAGTCTTGAGAAAATGTATGACCCAAAAAAAGAACCAGATGCCTTATGCTGAATTTTGTACGGAAAGAGAATAATGGGAGCAAGTAGAGAAAAATCAGTCAAATACCACAGCCAGGGGTGTGAGAGCTGAGTAGGAGCTGCATTGCAGATGGGCTGGGTGATCAGGAGAGCACCACACTTCCCCTCCTGGCACTGTGGTCATCCCTCCCACGGCACTCACTGAAAGCATGAGAAAGGAAAAACATGAAGGGAGTTGCTGCTCACTTGGGTTTTCTGTCAGTGTGTAGTTGTGGCATGGCTGGGATGCAGGACCAAGCATCTGGGATGTCCCCGTGGGGTGACTGAGTGAAGGTAAGGAGTCCTGAGAAAAAGTGCTTTAACAAAAAGGAAAATAAAAATATGGGGAAAGTCAGTCTGTTGGAGAGAGGGGGAACCTCTTACAGCACTGAAGGTTAAAGTGTTATCTCTTCTGCCCCAGTGTTCAAAAGCAAGGTTAGCTGTGACCTGGTTAACCTGACAAATGCTTAGATTAAGATAGGGAAAGAAAAGATTAGAATTGCCCTCCTGGCCCTGATAAAAATTGCTGTGGGGAAGTACCTGAGGTAAAGTAATTGTGACCATTTTTAATCTCTGGAGACATATGGAGGATAGACAAGATCCATAAAACTGAAAAGGGCAGAGTGGTTTTCCCTCAAAAGAGAGAAAATAGGAGTTTCTTAGGACTTTTAGTGGAGAAATGGAGTAAGATTGATTTTTTTTTTTTTTTTTTTTTAAGAGAGGAGTTAAACTTCTTGAAAATACCTAGAACTTGACAAAGAGCAGTAACTGCCAAGATCCATCTGTAAAGTTCAAATCATAACAAATTAGTTTAATTTCTCTGCAATTGTACAGAAAGCCTGGTGAGTGGATAAGGAATAAGTGGCCATGGTGTTGTCTCCAGGGAGATGAGGAAATGTGGTCTAAATGGGACCACCATAATTAAAAGCAGGTTGCAGTTCTGTGCTTGGAGTGAATGCTGGCAAATAAATGGTTCAGTGTCAAAAAAGATGGATTTATATCTCACAGGGCTCTGGCCAGAGACCAGTAATATTCCGCATTTTGATATTTTGGATAATAGAACAGGGAATAAATTTATTTAAATTCCCAGATAATATCAAAGTGGGTTACCAGCAGCCTCAGGAACAAAATTAGAATTGAAAGGTGTATGAAAAAATTGGAGAAGTGATTTGTATATGCAGGTTTCAATTCAATAGGTACAGTTGCAAGCTCTTACACTTACTAGGGAATAAACCTAGTAGACGAATACATAATAAACAGTGTATTATAGTCAGTAGTATTGTATGAAAATATGTAGGGATATGGGTCGGGGAATAAACTGAAGACAAAAGTAATGTCCTACTTTTTAGGAAAAACAAAAAGGAGTATCACGCTCTAGTGTTTAAGCATGTGTTTTCTGTAAGGCATGCAAAGTCTTGGAAAGATTATGTAGATCAGGAAAGAATTGGGTTTCCTTAGCCTCACCAAGAGAAGGCTGGGGAGACAAGTCTTCAAATATGTAGCAGATTCCTGTGTGCAGTGAGATGATGGACATTTGTCTTTTATATGATTTTATGGTGGGAGATGAGGATTAGATAGATTAATTTGTAGCCAGAGAGATTTTGGTTGGAATGAGGAGAAGCATTTCTAAATCATAAAATAGTTAAAAGACAAAGTAGTTTTTTTAGAAAGTTTGTAGAGTTTCCTCATTTGGATGCTTTTGCAACCTGATTAAACCAATATTTTCTCTGTGCTTTAGTGCCAGCTCATTCTGTCTTGAGGTGAGACTGTGGCTGGTTCTCAGTCAGATTTTTCTCCCTTTTTTTTCCATCAGGCATTGATATTTTGGATACTAAATCCCACACTGCTTAGTATTGCAGTCCCCTACTCAGTCTGTTTCAGTGCAGGGGATAATCCAATAACAGAGGAAGTCTATTTATGCACATCTTTGAGACTTAACAAATTCCCTTTTCCTATTGATTGCAAAACCTGTTTAGGTTGCACTAAGTATGACCAGAATGCTGATAAGCTCTTCTGCATTACCAGGCAGGGTGAAAAATTCCTGTTTCTTTATTACACTGAGCTCTCTTCTTGCATTAGCATGCTATAGAAATGCAAATTAAGCCAAATCTGATAGGGTGTGTAAGAAAACCACATGACTGGTAAAACCAGGTAAATAGAGGAGTAAAAAAATTGCCCAAAGAAGTAATTTAGAAGATCATGAAGTAACACTGTTTACCTTCAGATCTAAGTGGGAACCCTAATTTAAAGCTAATATTCTGTAGTGAAAGTTATTAAATTTTTTGGTGTCTTTCCTACTGGAAAATAACATGCATAATTTGCTATATTGATAGAATATAGAATTATAACTTGGTTTTATCTGGCTCTAATTTTTTATTACTTGAAAATATTTAAAATGAAGTTGCATGTGAGAAGTCCACCCAAGTCAAGTTTCAGGCTTTTTTTTTTTTTTTTCCCAAAAAGGATGTTTTGACAGTTTACACACAGCAATTTAGTACTCAGAATTAACTGCATGCTCATTTAATTAGAAATGGAATAATTTGTCAATGTTAGAAAGTTAAAGTTGACTCATAACTTACTGCCAAGACATTGTGCACAGAGCAGTCTGCTCTCAAACCGCTTTATTTCCCACAATGTGCTTATGGAATGTAATGCTGTGTGATAAATACCTTCGAGAAGATGTTAAAGAATTAAATGTGTTGTTATCAGCATGGAACAGGACAGATAACCTTGCTGGATACAGTCTTGCTGTACAAAGCATTGCAGTGTCTTTATCTCATCTTCGTGTTGCAGAGCTGCAGTCACCAGCCGGGTAATTGCTCCAGAAGTTCTGTGAATTTTAGTGTTTCATGCTACAGCTAATGATGGTCTAGTGGAGATTCATTCAGCCAGGAGCTATGCCAGAAATGCAAATGGAGCTTTAAAAGGGCCTGCTTGGGAATAATGGGAAATGCAAGTTCGTCTGGATAGAAGTGGTGATAGGACCCTGGTTTGAGTCCAGTTAGATCAGCTCCACCAGAGCCGTGCATTTGCAAAGAGAGCAGTCTTCTGTGGGAAGCCTCATCAGTTAATAATGGGAATGGTGTGTGATAGAGTTAAAATTTCTTCAACCAGAGCAGATCATTAGCTGCCTGATTAACTTTACTTCTGAAGCACTGATAGAGAAGTGTCTGCTAAGAGAAAGATCTCAGTAGCATTTAGTTACACATGCCTTAGCTGTCAGGTACCACTGACCTAATTGGAACAAAAAAAATATATGTATGTGAGAAAAAAGAAGTGACATCCAATAAGTTCTTAATAGACTCTTATAAATTCCTAACTCACTAAATGAATATGCAATTAATCATATAACTTGCACCCACCTGTAAAGCATTAGCAGGCTGCAGAGGTCTGGCTGGGTCCTGTATTACCTTGGTAGTGCTGTGCTTGTGGGGTGCATTGCTCTTTCTGATGATCATTCCTAATGCTGAAAGAGAGAAGAGAATGATCAGTTTTATAACAAGCTTTATACCTGTTTGGGTCGTGTTTAATGTCATTCCCATGTAATCCATATATGTATGTGTTCATTTAATATTAGCTGAGATGGGAGTGGTGCATAGTTAAGGTCACTCCACAGACTCCTATGAAACATTTATTTGTTTAATGGAAACCTGCAGTCCGTGTGTGAAATAGATGCCTGAAATGGCTTTGTGTTTGTGAGGATATCTGTGCTCTGTTCCACTGAGCACCACAAAATTTTGTTACTGAATTCAATCAGAGAAGGTGCAGATCTTGAGGAAGTGTTGAACAGTTACACCACTCAGTCTTGAGCACACAACCAAATGCAGTCTACACCCGCACCCCCTGAGAGGGTGGGTTTACAGTAAATTCTATCCCTCCTCAATATTTTCAAAGCTTCGCTGCTTGCATTGTCTAACACAGGGTTCTTATCCTTGAAAGAATCCTGGATCAATATACATATTTCTGTGTATTGGGTTTTTTTCTTTGATCTATGCTTCCTTATTGAATTTATAGTTCTTACAAGTAAAATTTAATTAAAGGGTGTTGAGTAAGAGTCATTTAAACTACAGCACCATTATTAGTAAGAAAAATTCTGTAATGATTTTGTTAAATTGATGATAAATTTCTGTGAGGGAAGAGGAGCTTTCAGGGAACTTGTTGCTCAGTATACAGATCAAAGGGCTGTTCTCCCGCTTGAAAATGTGACCTATTGTGCATCTCTTATGACAAATAAACCACATTAAAAAAAGCAAAAAGAAAAACCAAAATCCAAAAATATTTTAAAAGAGGATTTAGATGTTCAAAATGGACATAGTGCAGTAGTGAACAGAGGTTAGAAAACATTACAGCAACTGAGAATCTGGCCGGTGGATTATAATCAAATAGCTACTGCTTAGTTAAAAACCTAAGCAGCTCAATTTGATTCAAGTCATTATTATTTTTAAAAGGACACAAATGTGAATTTCACTAGGTAGTTCTTTGTATTAAAGGTACTTAAACAAATTTATGACCCCCACTACTTGAATTAAAAAAATAATTGATCTGTTTTTACTCATTATGTACAGAATCATTTTAGTTTTAATCATTTAATTCTGCACACTGAATTACAAAGAAGATGAATTAAATATCAAATAAGTGGTTATATTATGGAATTTGCTCCACTTGAGTATGTGAGAGGAATATAAGCACTTTGTATCAGGTATTTGATGTAAAATCTCTTTAATTTCATTTTTTTGATTAGAATGGCTTTAGTGCATGTGGAAAGGGTAATGATAACAATTTCTGTGGTCTTATGTGTCACATTTATGGAGGTATTTGAATGCCTAAAGATGCAGCACCACAGATGGTGTTTAAGAATCATGCTGGAGGTGTGCATCTCATTGACCTATCGGTATCTCATTGACTTCATCTGACACCTAAATGCATCCATCTCTACAAAGTTTAGGATTCTATTCCCCACATATGTTTTATGCAGAGAAAGCACTAAAATTATGTCAAATATGGCCACAAGAGAATCTTGGTGTTACTGCTGTCCCTGCAAGAGAGCTACAGCCTAGAATAAGCTGTTGAAGTTATAACTTACACCCGTGGGCTGTTGATTACTTAGTTCATCTCCATGAACAAAGAACTCTTTAGGGATGCAAATAACTGAACGTCTCCAGTTTGCACTTTGCATATATATATATACACATACATATGATGCCTTTTCCTGGTCTTAAAATTAAGAGAGCTGAACACAGTTAAGAGGGAAAAAGGGTTTTACCTCGGTATTTATTTAAGGATCCTCAGGTGTGCCAAAATGCACATCGAAATGCACCCTGAAATGCCCACTGAAGAAATGGCCACCCACGATGTGATGTGTGTGCAATTATATGCCTTGCAAAAATTAGCACATCTATCAAAGATTCCCCAGTGAGGGACTCCAGCGAGACCCCTCAGCGAGGAGCCTTCCCCTGGCTGGGCCTGTCTTTGTTTACAGAATGTGTTCTGGAGAGGCCCTTGGGGTCTGGGGTTTCCAGGGTGTTTGGTCTCTTGGCTTAACGGCATAATGGGTCTAAGGGAAGTTATCAAACTTAAAGAATTATAACTATGGAGGCTAAAAGCACTAAGAATTCATAAAAGCTATATAAAAGGGGTATAAAAGAAAAAGCAAAAAATCATCATGGCATCATATATATATGTGTGTGTGTGTGTGTATATGCATATGTATGACATACTGTGAGCATACGTGTCAAATTAATAGTAATGCATATTTAAATTGACTACATAGTTGTTTCTGCATACAAATCACACATTAATGAACTAAACAGAGTTTACAGAGATCAATAGAAAGATTTTCATCATATGTATTTTTCTAGTCACCTCTTTTCAGAATACATCCACATCAAAGGTGGGAGTGGTCAACAGGATTAGGCAATGATCTGTTTTTGTCAATACCTAGATTTTCCTGACTGGTTATTTCTTCTATCAAGAGTCTTTTCCTTTCATGAAGTTCATTGGCAGAGCTTTTTCAAAAAAAATAGTTTTATTCACTGGGGGAAAGTCTTGCAAAAGCAAAACGTCCTTCTGAAGATCACATTCATACTCATGTTCAGCTGAGGAGGTACAATGATAAATACATTTGAAATTAAGCCTGCTGACCAGAAAAACATTGCAAAATGAACTTGTGTAATAAATCATAGGAAGAGATGGTTTGTTTATCTAATTTTTTTTTGTGTGTGTTTCCCTGAAATCACTAGCTTTCTCACAAATGTTTTGGGATCACAATAGAAGCTGAGAAAATGTGCAAGTGCTCTGACAGGAGGTTTTGAAAATTGACTTGTAGCCCACACAGTGGTGTTAAAAGAAAAAATCCAGCTGAGTCCTTAACTGGATGTAGTGAAACTGGAATCGTTTTGCCATTCTTTAATAAGAATAATATCTGATGCACTTCAACAAGTGGTCTGATGTGTTCTGTGACTGTACAATCAGAGCAGAAAATAGTTCTCTGGGAAATATTCAACATCAAGAACGAAAGTAGTAGTTAATTATTTTTAAAATAGAAAGAATATTTGGTAAGAACATTATACAAAGGAGAAGGGTGAACACAGATTTAAAAAAAAACAAAATGGAAAGAAGCCCTCCCCCAACCACCTCCACTGTATGAGTCACTTCCCCCTACAAAACAGAGAAATAAGGCAGTGAAGTACCAAGCTAGCTCCTTCATCACTGGAATCTGGAATTGCTGCTTCTCATTAAAGCAGGGACAAGTACCTTCATGGGAAGCCTGTGCCTTTCTATTAACATAAAATTACTTACCCTGAAGGAAAAGGGTCAGCCTGACCCAGGTCATTGCTTCAAAAATGCTAAGGCAGAGTTTTCATTCACTTGAAACAACACTATACAGCATAATTGAATCCACTGTGCAATCAGGGGGGATGGTTGGCACTGTTTGACTTTTAAGTAATACATTAATCCCATGGTTGAAAACTTTATCCCAGAACAAATGTCCAAAGGCAAAACCAGGCTGTGTGTTTTTCAACTATTTTAACCATCCTGTCTCAGAATCCTTTTCTCATAGCCCACTGTATGGCAGGGGTATCTCCCATCTGCATTATGCATGAGGAAACCATCCCATCTTTCTCACAGAAGAGGCATTGCTCCCATTCTTGCCTCCTTGATCACCAAAATGTTGCTTGACTGCCTCTTCTCCGACTAGGCCAACAGGACGGTCGGGAAAGCAGATAAATCTGCTGGCGTTGGCATCTCTCAACAGTGCTGAAAAGAGTGTTGGATAAGTGGATTTCTGTAAATGAGAGTTAGCAGTTACTTTGGTACAGATAGAATGAAAGAAAGGTCTTTTAAAATACATACATAGAGCTGAAATACCTTGAAGTAGGTGGCAAAGACTGGACCTTTATGTAACCGTCCCAGAGAAATGTTTTAAGCTGTCTTTGTTGAACATCACTCTTTAAACCAAGCTTCCATCTCAGGCTATGAGGAACACTGGTAGTGTGACAGACCTAACAGATCAAATGGCTGAGTCCACTTTTTAGAGAAATATTAAGATGTGCCCCTTTGTTATCCAATTTTTGTGTTCTTTTTAAGTAAGGACAAGTCTTTTTGGGTATTTGAGCATGAAAGGTTTAGCCTGGGGTCTTAGGCAATAAATTAATGTTCCAGTGAAGGCAGTCAACCACCTGCACAACTTTAGCCTTTATATTTCTATTTATTGTCTGCAAATATAGCACCAGATTAGATGTTTCCTGGAGAGACGAGTTTGGTGTGAGGTATTCATCACTTTGTTACAGCTTCTTTGAGATCACCATGAAGTACTCCCTTGTACTAAATGAATAGCTCTCTTATCATGACCTTTTAATCACTTCATCATGAAGAGGTCTTTTACCTGCTACAGGAGTCTACTTCATGATACCCCCGTCAAAGGGAATGTAATATCATAAAACGGCCACAACAGAGACCGGCACAGAAATATGGCACAATACGAGAAAATTAGTGAAGGTAGACCTAGCTGGCTGCAAGCAGCATCATGGCTTGCTAATGGGAAGTGCTGGAGGGGATAACTGGCTGTGAGCTCAATTGCTGGGAACTGCACTTGGAGGTGATATTTCGCTCAGTTTTGTAGCAGGGTAGTGGAACAGAACGGGAACAGTGTAAGCCTGTTAGCAGGGCCAGCAGCACCAAAGAAATCATGGAGATGTGGGAGATGAATAGGGCATGACCAAAAAAGGAAGTTTAAAGATGAAATTTGGCTGTAGTGATACTTGCTGAACTTACTCCTATGGAAAAGGTTTTCTTTTCATGCTGTATTTAAAACGTGAAGATACTGGAGTTCACACTGCAGTGCAGAACTGATGTAAGAAGGGGGGAAATCTAAACTGGGGTGTTCAGATTATTTGAAGAGTTTAAACAGGGTTTCTAGAGAATGTCTTGGGGGGATGGAATCCTGGCTGTCTTGGTTGCCTGGAATCATACAGGCTTGATTGCAGTACAAGAACATTTTACATACATGGATTTCAAAAGTAGTTGTGAAAGCTGTTCATGGCTCAACCTACAGGCAGATAAACACTCAAAGAGAAGCAAACAGTCATTTTATCATGAAGACTCTATAAAAGGCTAAATAAGGAATTTAATGCTATTAAAAAACTGTCCTAGTAGCATACTAAGATTCACCAGACTCCAGCACCCAGAGTTGCTGTTAAAGGTGTCTTGATGCCACTGTGGGAGACTAGCAGAGCAGAGGACTTATCATGAGAAACACCCACTACATTCCTGCTTTTTTTTGATGTGTCGTATCCACACCAAGCAATTAATTATGATGGTAACCAAGGCAGTGAAAAGCAGGTAGTTCATGTACTCAAGTACTTAACTGTCGGATTCCATAGAAAACCATTTTTCATTCACATCTTCAATCCTCCAAAAGAGAAAGGCTGTAGGTGCCAGTCTATTCTGCCTGAATTCATTCACTGGTTCCACGAGCCTGCGTGTTCCAGCCACCATGCCCACACACTGCCGGTTTGCTTACTGCTTTCCCTCCCTGCTGCCTGTTCTCCTTTGATCTCATCCTCTTCATTTCCAGCCCTTTAAGGGTCTCAGCTCTGTTTTGTTCTTTCTTTTTATTATGTCTCTTTTTTCCCAACCTGTTATTTTTAGCCCTGTCTTTTTGTCTTCCTTCTTTCATCTTGCATGCTTGCTGGTTTAGCCATCTGCTTCCCTCAGCCCAGCTTTCTTTTCCATTTTCCCCTTGCATTTCTGCAGACCCACAGGCCATTTATCTCATTGCTTCTCCTTTCTCCAGCTCCACAGGGTCTTTTCATCTCCTCATGCAATTTGTAAGCAAACAGCAGACGAGCATCCGGTATCTGCTTCCTAACTGCTGCCTGAGTGAGTCAGATTGTCTGGAGAAGAAAAAGAGATATTGAGACTATAGTCTTTACTTCAAAATTGACTCATCACATGCTTTGATTTCCGTTTGTATCCTCATCATTTCAGGGCACCTTCAGTTCTGTTTGGTTTTGTGCTCAGAACCTGAGCATTTCATTTATATGGAATGTTGATTTAGAAAATATTTTCTCAATAGCTTTTTTAACCTTTTTTTTTTCTTTGCATCATATTTCACATGAATCAGTTTATGCATATTTTTGTAAACATCATAACATGTAGAAGCGTGTCTCTTCAGAACAAGGTGGTGTTTTTCCTGCATTTGGCAATTTTCTCTTTAGCAATCTGAGTAAATACAGTATGTGACTCACTGTGGAAAAACTGAAAATAAAACCAAGTCTTAATTCTTTCTTCCACAGTATCTCAATGAGCAATTAAACCATCTCAGAACACTCTGAGGAGACTTGATGCAGCTTTGCCTTTAAGAATCACTATTTTAAAACATACTTTGTTTTCAGTTAACAATTTTCAGTATGTATGGAGGCACTCAAGCCAAATTCTCTATAGAGGATGCCTTTTTTATGGGATATGAGTAATTCATAGGACCCTGGAAAGAGATCAGACTGTCTAAAGTATCAGGCATATTAAAGTACTTAAATTCATATTTTTTTAAGACAGATCTGGATTCTCAGCTGCATTGACCAGGGGCAAGCACCCTCACCAGTCTCATATTCCCATGAGATAAAGTTCTGGTTTTGCTGTCAGAACTCATATCTTTTGTTTCCCCTTACGCTTTTCTGGATCAAAATACACATGCACACCGTGAAGCTGCCTGCAAATGGGTTCAGGAAAAGAGAAATTTCTATAAATCCCCAATTACTCATAAATTCTGAATTTTGATCACACTGAACCATGAGCGTGAGCATATGCTTGAAAAGGATGTGCACGTACCTGTGTATCAATACCAAAAAAATGCACGTATTATGCTTGAGGCTTGAGATTGACCAGTTTCACTGCCATGTAACAATGATTTCAGGAAAGTCATTCCTGGTTTTTAATGCTGCAGGTGAATAAGCCAGAAAAAAAAACCCATATAAATTTTTGTCATAAGTCATCTCATACAAGGCTCAAGAAACATATTTTACGTGATAGTGTGAATAATAGAATTTCAAATGACAGTGATATGCGAGGCTTTCAGAAGTGGCAATGCAGAACATTCTTTCTTGAATAATTCACTCATCTGAAGTTATTATATATTCAAAACCGATTGAGTTGCATATCTGAATGATTGTCTATCAGCTGTTGATGTCAGAGAAGAAAAAGAAGTTTACTCTGAACTGTGGTTTGTATCATGTTACTCTTGGTTAAATGAACTGAGTTTAATTGATTGTGATTTAATTTACATTCTGCAGTGGATGTATTTTTCTTGAGATAATTAATCTTATTGAAAAATTGTATGTGAACAGTTGAGGCTCTAACAGATTTTCTAGAGGTGCTTTTTTGTTTAGGCTTCCTTGACAGCCTTTTTCCTTGCAGATAAATTACGTGTCTCAAAGTGTCTCGCCTTTATATTCATTTTGGTTTGGCAGCATAGAGTTGTTATGGCTGGCAATATTTCATACCCCAAAGTATTAATGCTAACCATAAATTACTACCAATGATATGCAGTGTTTCTTATAAATCATGAGAAATAATCAATGCTGATTGAAACAAATAAATATGATGCTTTTCAAAGTTATAACCTTGTCATATAACTTCAGCGCTCAAATTCATCAAGCTCTATCTTAAATTAAATCTGCAATTATATACAGTGTTTTCAGAAACAAGATATTTCACCAAAAGTGCCAAAATTGTGCAAGACTGTATAGAGATTTAGACATCGATAATGGCAAAGTTTACCACTATTTTTTTTTTTGTTGTTTTGCTTCCAGAATTGGGTAGAAATAATAGGATTTACAGATGGGTGCAATTCATCATCTCAGTATTACAGACTCTTCAGTTGATTGTTTCTAGGAGTTTACCCTAAAACTAGTTGAAGGAAACAAATCACACTACTTACAATGAGAAATCCCATAAACTTTGTTTCAGATGTAGGAGGTCAGACAAAACAATCATGTCAGTTCTTTCTGGCTGCATGAACCATGAGTTAATGTATCGTTAGCTGCAGTTTAAAATTAAGGTAAACTGAAAAGATTCACTGGATTGTGTTGAAAATTCACCATTTGTGGAGTTAAATTCTGTGCCTCTCTCTACCCCCAGATATAATCAATATGAAATCAGTCATTAACTCATGTGGCTTAACTTACTAACTCTAACACCAGGAAAATACCAGCTGAATATTGCAGCTTCAAGCGCAAAAGGTGCCACTTCACTGGTGCATGGTGTGAAGCGTTTCTGGTGTGTATCCCAAAGTGAGCTGAGCCTTGGTATCAATGCACAGTCTGAGGTCTCACTGTGTTTGTTGCCATGGCATGAAATCAGCAGAATTCCAATCTTTAATCAATGTTATTCTCATAAATATGCAGAGACCATCACTTACTGGTATACTGTGTGGTTTTTGAAGCTGTTCACTAATAGCACAGGTGTTATCCTGTGGTTTCATGTCCCTCTCTGGCTCAGAATTCAGTGCTGCAGAGCTCTCTGTTCACTTTTTGCACACCCAAGGAACCAACTACATGAAACCCAACTATGGCCGTGTCATATTTAGCTGTTTAATCCCATTTAGCAGCAGTTGCTATGCTGGAGAACACGTGGAGTCAGACTGGAAAGGCAAAGGGGGAACATTTGGGGTGAATTATAACAGTTTTAGAGAGAGTTAGATTTCACCATAATGTTATTTATACCATTAACGTTATTAATTTATTTAGCACATAAATTGCAAAATGGATGGAAGTTTCATCCAGCAGCTGTGCTTTGCCTTTGGCAGTAGTCATGCTGCTCCTAATTTAATCTTATTAACTCCCTCACAGGTTTTACTAATGGGGTGCTGAACATCTTGCAATACAAAGATAAGAAAGGAATATATCTTTTTTTATTGTTTTGTGATCAGCACATTAGGTACGGATTCCATTCTCTTTGCTCTGCAGTCCCAGCAAGGCCACGTGTCTTAAAGCTCATAAAAAGGAAATGAGGAATAGGGGTTGGTTGTGTGAATGTTAATCTGGTTTTTTGGAGAGCAAGAAGTTGCTGCTTGGAATCCTGATAGCATGAAGCAGAGACTGGCCCCCTCCTACCGTAACTCATTTGCTTTCAGCAGACTTCCCACAAAGGAGGAAGTTCAGCCACAAATAATCTGGTGTTCTCCAAACGTGTAGTAGAATAAGGAGTTTGTACATGACATTAAAGACCTGCTCTAAGCCTTTTCTCATTTTCATTGCTGGAAATCTGAATTAAACCAGTATTCTCTGAGCAAAATTGATGGTAAAATATCACTAACTAGAGGAGAAATTATTTCAGTAATTATGTGCATAATTTATATAACTAATATACACAGACTTTACGTAATTTGTATAGACTGTGGTTTTTTGTATGGGGAGTGAACTTGAATATACATTAACTTACTAAAAATATATAATACAGTTGTTTTTTCTGGCCGTAAGCACACTGTATTTATATCAGTAATCTTTTCAAAAGATCTCCGTAACCCTTCTGTTCTTCATTATGTCCCCTCATATTCTCTCCACTCTGCATCTGGTCCTTGCTCATTATCTGTAGCTCATGGCATGTTCTGGAGATTCCATTTTTCTTCCGAGGTACTTTTATCCTAAAGGCAAAACAGGAAGCAATACATGTTTGCATTTCTTTTTCTAAATTGTATTTTTGAGCCTTTAGTGAAGGTTTCTTAAAAATTTGGATTTTTGAATGAGATTCTGTGTGTTGTTGTGTGTGGGTGCTTCATTGCATGAATGGCGGATGAATGGCTGGTTACTTTTTGCTCGGCCTTCTAATCACTTTACCATGGCAGAGGCTTTTGGTTCAGTTTTCAGCATAAGTAGATTTTTCAGTAATTCTTCAAATGCTTAATTCAACTGTGGAAAAGAGGATAAAGGCAGAATCCTACTCGTGTGCTGTTTTTCACACTGTGCACGACAGCCAGTAGCTCCTGTGGCTGGCACCCACCGAAGCAGTTTGGAAACGTGCCAGACCATTTTACTAATGTATTATGAAAGATCTTCAGAAGTGAGAAGGGCCACGGATGAATGGAGAAGTGAGTGTTCTTGGCAAGATGTATTTCTGTTTACTTCCCTGCTCCACTGTGTCCTGTCCCCTGATTTCTGGGTTCACAGGCATTTTGTGATATGTACTGTAATGCAGGTTATTAATTAGGAAGGATCACTTTCAGTTTTAGGTAGTCCTTTTTTTTTTTCGGCTGGGCTTAGGAATGTTTGTTTCTCCCTAACATTGTTGCTATAGATGTGGTGGCCTGAAGAGATAACTGAGACAAGATTTGTGGGAGGAGGTAATATCTTTTATTAGGCCAACTGATGTAGCTGGAGAAAATAGAAAAGCTTTCAGGCACAGAAAACCTTTTCCAGGTCGGGTTCTCTCATAGCTTTGAACTGCCTAATAATTGACTTGTGCCCGTGAAGCAATAAAAGCAGTTTTTTGATCTTTCTCTTTTTATGAGCAATACTGTTTGGGAGGCATCCATATATTGCAGGAGTTAAAACCTTACACGGCTAAGGTTGATAATTCTGCTTTCAATTCTGATTAAATTCTCTAACTCACAGAGCAAGAATATAGTCATTTTTCATTTAGACTAGTAGTCTCCTAAAAGACTAGATTTTGTTTTTCATGGGATCAGAAGTGTAAATTAACCTGTCAAAGATCTGATACCTCACTGATGAATCAGAGAGGTCTGCATGGTTTTGAACCTTATCTAAGAAACTGCCTCTCTTTTCAAATCAGGGTGTGTGTTTGGAGATTAGTGGGATGGGGATGATGGCAAACACTGCAATTTCAGTTATTTAATGAGCCTCTGCTGCTTTTTTTTTTTAACTAATGGGAAGGGCATGGCTTTTAAATAGTATCTTTGTTATTTGCTATGTACAGTACAAATAGATAGATATCTATGTTGTGTGCAAGACATGGACCCCATTTGGCTTTTAAGCTTTGGAATTACTGAAGGTGTTACTGCGGGTGCTGAAATTTTCAATGTATTTCATGTACTCTCACTTCTTACTGTTCTTTCTCAGACTGAGTGTTTTTATGCCCTGTGAGGTGGCTTATTGGAAGCTGAAAGGGGAATTTGCAGAGTGCAGCAGCACTGAGAACTGCAGAGATGAGTTCAAATTACAGGTGTCTGTTTGGGGAGAAACAAAAATACGGGACAGTCACTCCACTACCTTGTAAAAAGCTGTGCTAGCAAGGAGGCGTCATTTTTGCTCTAAATAAGTAACACATGAAAGAATGTAATTGGTTTATAATACAGGAAATGGGTAAAGGATGCATCAAGGTGTTTGGTGTGCCCAAGCATTTTGAGATTATAGTGCTGCGAGGTTCTAATGTCATCCGCTCTCCTCCATTTCCCTGGAGCTGAGAGCTCTCATCACGCTGTAAAAATACAGCTACTGAGGTTGTCTTGGCAGCTTTTTAGCAAAACCACTGTTCTGCTGAGAAATGTTTTCCAAATTACCCAAGGACAGTGAACTGGATATTTTCTGGAACGTATTGCAGAATTAGTGGAGTGTGTTTTGGCTGAGTGTATAAGGCACTATTTTCCTGCATCTTGTTGGGCTATGCATTGAGTTCCATGGCATTATTTCATTTTTAGAAACTGTAGAAAGAAAAAAAATAATTCCTTGAAAGGTAGAGAATAAACACATGGAAATCCAGAACTCAGTCATCGAAAGAATCACACCTTCATCTAAATGTGTCATGTAAAAGTTCAGATCACGATTGATAAGTGTGTTTTCTATTGTTGGCTGTTAGCTGAGTAATAGATTGTTATTTCAATATGTTTTGACTGGAGCAATTTGTCTTGAAATACTTTTGTCACCTTTTTCTTTTATGTCCTTTGTAATGGAGTTCTGTAATTTCATTTTTTTTCATACACAAATGCAGCTAACTTTTTCAGTGTTCAGCAGCACCAGATGAAAGCTTGTCATCACTTTATAAACTGATAAAAGGATGAATTCAGAAGAAATATTTGATATGCAATGCTTGTTACCGACTGCATTCTGTGGCAAAAGAAAAATTAAGTAAATTGTACTGAGGGGGAGGTGTACTGTCTGTCTGATCTAAAAAGCCATTTTCACAGTTCTTAGTATTGCAGGGAACATTTTCCAGCTTATCATAATAGAAGCAGGCAAGTTATTTACTTGCCAGAAAGGCCTGAACCCTAGCAATCATACATGCCACTTGTGAAGTTAAGGCTCCTCACAGTGCCCAACCTTAACATGTATAATTATTTTAATAAATTATGGCAGGCCATTTTCCTCTTTTTGCTTTCCTCAGCTGGTATGACAGCACAGAAATTGCTGTAATGCATTTAACATTTAAAAGGCTTTGCTCTCCTACATTGCTTCACTTCTTAGAGATGTTTCGTGTGTCCCCATATTCATTAATTGATTCTCTCTATGCTTAGTAGGAGTATTTTTCACTACAACCTTTCTCCCTTTTCCTCAGTTCCAGGTCTTTTTTTAGTCAATTGGAGCAATTCAATGTTTAAATATTAGTCTTCATTCAGTCTTTTGGTAGCACCTCGGTTAGAAGTCATGGAGTACAAGAAATGTTTGAAAACATTTTGGAATAGGAACGATAGTGCTTTGGATTCGAACGTTGCACACAGCAACCGGCTTTCTTATCTTTTCATTTGCATAAATTACCAAGGTTTTTATCGGATTAGTGCCCATCCTGCAAAACAGGAGTTGCAGGGCATAATTCCCCAATGTCCTCTCCCACAGAGGACACAACTGGTGGCCGTGTGGGAGGTTTGATCCTGGTGTTTGAGGGTTGCTGGTACTCCTTGCTATGGTGCCAGATGTTGTATGACGGTGTTAGGGAAGAGGCGTGTCCCAGCCACTGACACGGCTCTGCGCAAGAGGAAGCCAAACAGGTCAAGCCTTTATACAAAACTACAAGAGCTTCCTAGGCACTTACTATTCGAGCCAGACTTGAAAAAGAAAGATTTTCTACATCCTTTTTTATTGCTTTCATTTCGATAGTGATTGTGTTTCAGTGTGTGGCTCTCGCAAGCAAGATGAATTAGGAAACTTCGTACTTGTAATTTATACGTGGTGTTCCTGTTAAGAACTAAAACTAACATGAGTAATTTGAGAATAATGTCAGCATCCTGTCTGAACGTGACTTCACTGTAGTGTTGGTCTCCACTGGAAGTGGAGCTCCTTCAACTTTGAACACAGATATTAATTTTTCTGTGTAAATGTTTAGATTGAAATGTTACACAAGGCATGAGGAGCGTTTCCACGTGACATATGAAGTGTTGTTCGTGTTGTTACAGCATGTTTTCTGTTTGGGCTGTCAGAATGACTTATTAGTTTAGCATTTCTTGTTGAAATGTTTTCTGTCTAATAATTTACTTTTTAAATATTTCTATTCTAAATATTTATCAGCCCTCCCGGCATTATCTTTGATACAATTTTCCCTTTTCCCGCAAGGGCAAGAGACCCATTTCTCTTCTTTCTAACTGGCCTTTAAAAGCTGCTGGCAAGTGCCCCTCTGGGTAACCTCTGGCAGTGCACACTCTGTGCAGAAACCACCACGATTTAACCATTTGTCTCTGTTTCAGTCACACTTCTCAGAAGAGGCTGGTATGACCTTGCATGACCAAACAGTTTATCTTAAGCTGTAATAAAAAAAATATAAAAATGTTTGGGGCATACTTTCTAATATATGTATGATTCTTACTGAAGCAACAGTTTTGATGTTAAACACAGTAGACTTGGAAAATGGAAATTATTTTTGTGTCAAAGGGAAATTTTATAGAAGGGCTTTTCAGCTGTTGCACAAAGTAGTTACTAATCTCAGCGTCCTTTGTGGGATTCTGGCTGCGTCAGTCAGCAAGGATTTAGGGCATACTAAATTCTTGGCATGTTTTGGCTAATAAAAAGGGAGTCAGTGGAAGGATGTTTCAGATGGCTCAGTTATTGAATGGCCTCCAGACAAAATTCCAACCTCTGAAACCCTCTCATGTGCCATAGTGACAAATTCCAGTGGCTCTGTCCACATGTGATTCCCCTTTGCTTTTTCTCTTTGAAGGAGATGCTGAAAGGTTCCCAGTGCAGAAAATATAACCTAAAGAGTTCCCAACACATGTATCCATGTCAAGGTTTTGGCTTTACAGCTGTGTCTGTCCCCATCTAACTGGCATTAGCCTGTCCAGAAATAAATCCTTCCCGTGCCAAGCAAAGATGTGGTAATTATAGACATGAAGGTGCAGTAGGTCTAGTAGATGTCATCTAATGTTTCTTTCTGACAGAAGTTTACATTAAAAACAAGAGTTTTGCTTAGTTCAGTAGTAATCAGTTGTGAATATATTTTATATTCCAAGACCACGAATTAATTTCAAATTATAATAAAACTAACTGATACTATGGAATTATGTTATTTGCATGATCAAAGACATGTAAAGCAGTGAGTTAGGTTAAAACCAATCACTCGAGCCTGGAAGAGAGCAAAATGTCTGTTACTCGCTATCTGTATATAGACTAACATTTGATTTTAAAGAGAATGTGTAATAGTTTGCTTTGGTTTGAGCCCCTTGGGGTGGTGGTCCACCACCTTACACACTTTAATTGCTTTTCTATTCCATTTGGAGAATCCTACAGGTTTTGAATCCAGAAGTCACTGCCAACATGTTGTTGAGTGAAGAAGGTTAACTGAAAAATACTTCTTTGTCTTACCCAAAATGACAAAAAACCTTCAACAAACTTTTCCTGAAAAACAAAGGAAGTCAGCCAAAATCAGACCAAAACATATTTAATGAAAGCCACAGCAAACAGAGCCCGACTAAGTACAGAGTTTTTCTGTTCTGTGAGCCATACCCGGGAGGTCCTTCAGGCTGTCCATAGCAGGTGGTCAGAAAAATACCATGTCCCCCTGTATTGGTCTGCATTTCAAGCAGAATAACTGTGATGCCTGTGCAATCATTTTGACACAGCTTGATGAAGAAATACAGAAAAAAATGTGGGTTCTTTTCCTAATGTATATTCTTGGAGGTTTTTTTGGTTTTGGGGTTTTTTGAGGGGGGGTCGTTTTGTTTTTTGGTGTTTTTTTAAACAGGAATGCAGATTTTTCTGATTGGGACATTTTCTTTGCGGTTGTTGTGTTGATAAAGTACAACAAAGTCTGGTTAAACTAACAGATGAATATGTGTGTCCTTCCTACAGCATTCAAAACCTGGTTCAGGTCTGTTGGTTATAATTAATTCAGTAAAACATTCTTTCAGTAATAAAGGTACGGGTGCTTACAGGGGTTGAAAGACCGTGTGCCCTCATGGTAGTCTGTATTTAATCCTGTATTTTGTCTTGCAATTATTTACTTTTTTTTCCTTTTTTTTAACAGGTTTTTCATTATTCTTATACAGCTTCATACGTGATTTATAACATACACACAAGGTAGGTCACACTGTTTTTTCCATACCATGTCATTGTTGGTGGCTCTATGCATGAGGTGATGCCAGTGTGTTCAAGTAAAAATGTTCCCCTTTTTTCAAGGGAAGTTTGGGAGTTAAACCCTCCAGAAGTAGAGGATTCAGTTTTACAGTATGCAGCCTGGGGCGTTCACGGACAGCAACTGGTAAGCGCAGTCATTAAAAATGTATGGACTGAGGTAAAAACAAAACTGAAAGCTTTAAGATCAGTTGAGTTTTGTGTTTCTGCGCTATGCTAGTATGCTCCTACTACAGCTTTTAGGAGAGCTCTATTTATTTATTTATTCTTTTATTAAAAAGGTGTTTTTCCAGTCTCACCCTCAATAAGCGAACTGTACAATTTTTGAAAGAATCACACCTTCGTCTAAATATGTACTCCAGTGATTTTCAGGATAACCATCTCTATGGCTACTGCTAAGTGGGAAGGAAAGTTAAAGGTGAAGAGAAGTTTTCTTTCAAGTGCAATATCAATGAAAACTGTGGGCAAAAGCAAAAGCTTAGCTTCCAAAAGTGATGTGATGGGTTCATGAAAAGTGATGTTTTCATTTCAGTATGAAAATTACTGCCAAGGTCAGCTGTGCTGCATTGAATTCACAATAATGAAACAAGAGATGCTGTGTTTCATGTATCATTTTCTCCCCCAGAAATTTTACCATTTTTAATGAACATAAGTCATCCATGATCATCGTGACCAACATCAATATGAGATGAAAAAAACTGTGGTTTTAGAGCAGCAATGATTTTAAGCTGACCTGTGTTGGTAGTTGAAGGCAAGAGACTGATTAAATCTTCTGTTCTGCATAAGAAATTCAGATAATCCTTGTTACAGTGTTCTAATAAGCTCATTAGTGCCCCCAGGCATGATCCCAGGGCCTCCTTGCACATCCAGCTTGTTCGTGCAGAGAGGCTGTAAGCTGAATGTCTAGAGAATATACCCTGTTGCTTTATATCATTCATCAAGATGATTGGAAAGTAAAAAATGTTTCTGGTTAGAATGTATTGCATTAAAGAAGTGGAGGCAGGTGACAAAAAGTAATTGGAACATGCTTGGTATGTTTTAATAATTAACCACATTAATTTATTAATAATGAGAGAGAGCATGGTGACAGGATTAATGGTAATAAATACGTAGGTTATTTACCAGGCAGCGTTATGGAATGTGGCAAACCACGTAGGTGATAGCAGAAAGGAGAAGCATTTGCAAAACTGAACAGATTTAAGGAGTATTTTAATTAAATTGCAGTTCGTAAGATTTGTCTGTGCTGTACCTCTGGTCAGTAATCTGAAGTAGAACTAAAATTAAGTGCAGTGATTACTGAGAAAATATCTTCTCCTTTTCCTGAGATGTCTCGTAAGAACAGGGTCAGACTTACCAATCATAAACCTCAGAAAAATAAATCAGAATAATGCTATCTTTGCATGTTTTGCATGTCATTCTGTAAATATGTGTGGATACTTTCAGATACAGGCACAGGTGGGCTCCTATTACATCTCAGAACTGCAAAAAAATGGGCGATCATTTAAGGTACAACCTTAATCATCCAAATTTGAAAACATTGGCATAATTCATACTTGAGTGAGGATAACATTACTCATCTTCGTTAATGCCCCTAGTAAAGTTAATGTCATGCTTTAAAAATATCTGCTCTACTGTGGGTTTTATGGTGCCATATGGTCTGCAGAATTAGGAAATAATAACTTTGAACACAAAATCTTCTCTGCACTCTGAATGACACCGAGTGTTGCCATAGAGATGCACACCTGCAGGAACAGCCTACTGAAGGTGACTTTAGGAATTGCCAATTAGAAGCATGTCCTCTTGAAGCAGTTCACGTGGTGAAAGGAGGGTTCCAAAGTGACAGAAGTGCCTTGCTGCATTGCCTTCCCACTTGAGCAGCAAGCCAAAAATGTAGAAGGAGCCTGAATGAATAAAGACTGTTGTGAATAATGGTTGTTGCTGCTGTCCAAAGGAACATCTGCCTGAAGCAGAAGCAGGACAGAGAGTTCATTCCAGCAGAACAGGTTAGGCACAGGAAAGATGTGTGGCTGAGGACACATTGCCACAGTGGTTCTCAGTTATAAAATTTGTCATTAGAACAAACACTGTATTCGTGGGTTTTGAGTAAAATAGTACAGGAAGCAACCAGCAATGGAACAAGGCACAAAGGAAGGCGTAAAGGGAGAGATCCAATGATGAAAATCCATCAGTAGCTATTGATGGAATGTACCTGGGTGCAAACAAAGCTGCAGTCTCATGGATCCATGCTGCCAAACACACTATGAGGTGTTTACCTTCCTGAACAAACTTACATGTCTTTTCCATGCCATAAGGAAATTATTATAATTCATGAGTAAAACAAGCAGTGGAACGCTTACTCTAAAGAAAATAATCATAGTGTATTAATCTGGGTAATCTCCAAGAGCCATTTGTTACAACTGAAAAAAAAGTGGAGAACAATTGGAGAACAAATTAATTTTATATACAAAAAAATTTGCTCTAGAAAGGCTCATGACACATGCTGTGTGCCATCATGGAGACAGAGTGTATGTAGTTCTCTAAAGTAAAGGGGAATAGCACCCTTCATCTGTGGTGCAGAAATGAATAGCAGTACTGTAGCCAGGACTGGTCAGCAAAATTAGCACAAAACGTGAAACACGAGGCACAGATATGTCAGACTGAGCCCAAGGTCCCAATTTTACACTTTAACTATTTGGAAAGTCCTGGATTAAATCCAAAATATCGGGGGGTGACACATGGACTTGGATCAACTATTTTCAGTAGTGAGGCTATAGTGTAAAATAAGATTTTTCCAGTCCACAGTTCTGCAGAAGATCTAAGTAACAGTGCAGCCTACATAGTTATCTTAAGTTCTTCCAATGAGCAGGAACTGGCAAGACAAATAATAGAAGGATATGGAGGGGAAAGAAGACAGGAAGGAAAACGTGTATGAAGCCAAGAACTGCTTATTGCACAGAGGAGGGATGTGGCTGCAGTGAGATCGAGTCTATGCAATGCTTTACATCCTTGTGGAAAGCATGCATCAGTCTGAGTTTACTGTTAGGAATAATTTCTGGGGCTGCCTAATGGGCCAGCATGCCCCATATGGCTAGCGAAGGACAGTTAGGTTTATGCCAGATGCCAGGTGGCTGAGCCACAATACCAGTGTTTTCAAGCTACCACAGTGGCTGCAAGTTATTTCAGTTTCTTGCTATTTACCTAGAGTAGACGGTTTTGTAATGATTAAGAGGAAAGCTCAGAGAAACATCTGCTGTTTGAGTCATGACATTTTGGTGGTGAAATTGAAAATGTTTGCCACTGGGGAGGAGAAGCTTTTATCTAATGAATTAATGTATCTTAAGGTCAGATAGCTCTTAAAACGAGAACTGTTTTCAAGGTCACACTCTTTAAAATGCTGCCTTTTAACTGTGTTAGAAATGTGCTGATCTAAAATACCATTTCTGTGTCCCAGTATGTTAGGGAGCTGTTTATGTATTTGCCAAACATTACTCATGTTTGATTAAAATTGTGCAAGTCATTAGTTGGTTATCTCTTTACCTCACCTCCATAGAATCCATCACTACAGCATTAAGTATTTCCAGGAAAGACAAACCAGTGCAACTAGAGATATAATTTGTTCCATCAACATTTTTCTGCCTCCAGTTTATTGATTAGAGACTTCACTGCTTGTGGCTGAGAAAGAGATATCCCACACCTGATAGGAAGGCTTTACTGAGAAGAAGAATGCTTTGGGGTTTTTAAGGGGCCTCTGTTGTTGAAATACCCAGTTTTTGATCCAGTGTTCTGCCTTCTTGAGCCTTATCTTCTCCAGCAGTTTGTAGCAAAGGTTTTCATGTGTTTGTGCTGGACGTGGCTTGTATCTGACACAGGAGAGACAACTCTGGATCTGCCTGTGGGGATGTTCTGCAGAAGGAGCCTGGCAGGCTGGAGATGTCTCCAGTGTTTGCAGTGTTGTATTTAAGCTGTCGTGTTCTTCTGCAGTGCTCCTTGTGATACAAGTAGTTCTTCTGATCAGTTATTGGGTGAGCTACTTCAGGTAGCTCCCAGTGAAGCATGGCTAGAAGCTGTTCAGTTTGACATAGCTTTTTCTTAAAAATTATACTTTTTTTCTTTCCCCTGCTTTGGTGGGGGTATATGTTGATTATTTTGTATAAAATACTTTATTTCACATTATTCTATGAACATATATCCATGCAAGTCTCTTCGCCTTTGTATTTATAATAGATGATTTATGTTATTTGTTTCAGTAAGCTCACTTTTCTTTTGAATATATTAAGTGGTTCTGAAGGGAGTTTGAGATACGTATTTGGATGGATCAGCATAAATAATGATCTGTTGACCTACAGATTAATATCTATGCATAAATTAATACGTATTTTAATCAAAGAGAAATCAAGAAAATAGTAAAACTATCCAGAATACTAAAGAAAATTATTTTTTAGAAGCTTTGTCAAAAATTGATGCTGCCAACAAAATATAGCACTATCAAATGGTAGGACTGAAGATGAGCTTTTACTATGCTTTATTGTAATTTAGGTCATCATTGAGTAGAATCACCTATTAGGCTGTATACACAAAGAACAATTTGGTGACTGTAGCTGAATTGTGGTTTTAGGATGTTCTCATCCATTTTTAGAAAGTACTTCAAATATTAGAAATCTAGAAGTTGCCCTCATCTTCCAAAAAACCAACCAAAAAAAGAAGGTTACTCAGAAATAATAGATCTTAGAAGCTGAAGCTTTTAAATAGAGAATGAAAAAGATCCAGTGAAAGAGGACCTCAGCTTGTATTAAAACTACCTAAAACCCAGCATACAAACAGGAGCCCAGAAATAAACCAGAGCAAAATCTGCTTTAATTACTGTTAATAAATACACCATTTCAAGAACTCTCTGCCCTTTTGCTTTGTGATCAGCCGTCTTACCTTTATCCTTTTGTCATTTTGGGGGGTTCAGTTTCCCTTCACCCCCCCATCAATACCTATTGCCCCACAAAAATGCAAATATCTCTCAGACTGTCAAATTGCTGGATTAACATGACATTACCTTACAATTGCCTTTTGTCAAAATTTTTGCTTTTTTTCTCAACGGCTTTCAAAGACTGTTTTAGACAAGAAAAATACTACTGCAGCAAAGTTCTTTGATGTTGTATTATTTTCCAAGTTCCCAGATAAGCACTGGACTAATTTTAGTAAATGAGGAATTAGCAGGATTGTTCTAGGACAGGTACCTTGCTCAACACATGCTTTAACAGCCATTAGTTGCTGAAAGCTCCATTTACTGTTTGGTCTATCAAGGTAATGTACAACTGCTATAAAAAATGGTAATTTATCTTTCTGTAAAATATTTGCCATGTGTTTTCTTTTTGCATAATTACTGCTGTGGGTACTTGGCACCCCCTCCTGGCAAGAACACTTGCATATGCAAATAGAGTAAAAGCTTAATTAATGCTAATGAAGTAAGTCCTAAATAAATATATATCTTCTGCTCTTTTTGTCTGCAAAGTCTTCTGGTCTTTTGACTTACTGTATTTTAGATGAGTAGCTTAAAATCACATATGGAAATGTCAAGGCTTTATATCATCTTTCCTTTTAATGACTATGCTAATGAGGCAAATGGCAGTGAAACTGAGAGGAAAATGTCTGCTTGAATTTATTCTGAAAACTAGAAATAAACAAGAACACTTCAATGTGACATTAACTTCCTCAGGTGTGATACCTCATTTAAAATGTATAAGGGGTTCAATAACCAAACTTCTCTAGTTCAAAGCGCATTTGGAGATCCTTTGTCCTGCTGAGGATGTTTCTCTGAAGGAAGGGGACTGTGGTTGGGAATTGCCCACCCAGCTGAGTTTTTATGGGATTTGACCACAATTCTAGCAAATGCTGAGGTCATACTTGTCTGAAAGCAGAGGGAAATTAAAGTGACTAATGAAATTATTTTATTTTCTCTTATCAGGGTTATGGTGAGCATGGGCAATATTTTTTTTTTCCACAGAAGAATTTGAGTTACTGAAAAGACTTAATTAACTGTCTTCCTCCTAAGCTGCTGTTATGTGTTGGATTTTTCTCTTGGATTTGTCAAACTGGCATTGTAAAATCTAAAATTTTTTTGCTTTTTCTTTAAAATTATTTGATTCAAACTATTCTTTAAAGAAAAAAGAATATTATGGGTTGCTCTGAAGGTATTCTACTGAACTAGTTTGCATTTTCCATTATCAGTTTCTCACTCCATTTAAATATGGATAGGAGGAGCATTTAATGCATGTTCTCTAGTTCCAAAAGTGATGCTCCACCTGAAAGCTTTTGTTCCCATCTCAGAAAAGGGGAACGGAGAATGCAGCCAGAAAGCACAGGCAGTTTGTCAAAACAGGAAAAATTACGGGTTTACTTATGAAGGCTGGATATATTCAATAAAAGTTTTGTGAGCTCTAGAGACCACTACAACATTATAAATGGAACATTATAAATGGAGCACAGCTAAGTTGAGCAAAGAAGTTTCTTCATCAGTTTGTTTGGTGAAATACAATGAACATGTTCTGCTATCAAAGGCAACTTAAAATTATGAGAATGAAGGATTAGATATTGCTGGCCCTTTGTGAGAATAACCACTTGGCCACATCTGAAAGAGGTGAAGAAATAATGAGAAAATCATATGTTTTATAGAAGCATTATTCCTCTACTGCTATTTCCATGTGGAACTGTAAAAGGCCCAGCAGCTTTATAGTGAATAAATTGAGAGGGGAGCTAAAAGATGTTTCTTCTCCCTGGTTCTTATTCTGTTATTGCTGATCTAGCATGCAGCTAATATTTGAGTCAGTATGGAAGCCCTGCACACAGGTAATGCATTTTTTTATCCAGAAGCAAATATATTGGAAATTTGATACATCATTGTGCTCAAACTCAAATTATTCTTTCACATGGTTACTTTTGTGGGTGCATATATACGTGTACATATATATATATGTACGTATATATATATATATATATATATTATATTTACACACAGTCCGACAGAGACACAGGCAAAGAAGTGCAGACACACATTTGATAGGAGCAGCCACCAGGACTTTTCCATGCAGCAGCCTGCAGGGAGCAATGAAGACAGCAGTATGCACCTCTCATCGTGTTGTTCTACATGTCTGTGTGTAACAAAGCATATCTGAATATTCACACTTCCGTCTGTTAGCTAATATTAACTGCAAGTCCAATGGCTCATGAAATAGGACTGCTGCGCTGCTTGGGTGAAAAATGTGTGGCTTTCTGTAATGCAGAAGCATGAAAATTGTATTTCGGAAGTCTAAAATTCTTTGGAAATAGCCACCCATAAAAGCTGTGAGCCAGAGGTTGAAATCTGATGGAATCCTTAGCTAAACTGGAGCTGGAAAAGATTGGGTTTTATTATGGACTGTATTTCTATATAACTCCAAAATCCTGCCAAAAACCCCTGCATGCTTACTTGTGTCCATGGACCATATAATCATGTAGTCACTTCATATTTGATGATTAAAAAAAGGCTATGATACACCACAGGATGGGGCGGAAAATTTGTCATATCCATCTTCTGGTAATGTAATGTAAATGACACTTTTAACTGTCAGATGACAAAGCAGAAGGTAAAAAAAAAAAAACCCCAAGAAAGCAGCTGTATTCTATTCTCCTTCGAAAAGGAAGAGGAAAATTGACTGTGGTGAGGCACCAAAATGTCAAAACAGAAGAGTCTGAAGATTTCTAATGCGTTTCTGGTTCAGGTTCTTTGCTGGAGGTTGTTCTAATCAATTGTAAACACAGATTTTATTTACCTTTTGTAAAGTGTTTGGCAGAGGACTTGTAAAAGACTTTGGAGTCCCTGTGATTGTACCTGTGCCTACAGAGTTCTGCTAGGAACAGCTTGAAGGGACAAAACCAACTTGACACAAACGCTCGTGAGCTCTTGCTCTGTGGCAGGGTTCCTCCATCTCTTCTATTTGTAGGTTCTGTTTGCTGTATCTTAAAATTGATTTTCTTGTTTGGCACGTAACATCCATCAGAAATGCAGACAGGTTTCTGTCAGTGGGAGTGATAGTGACTGTCCTCTCAGCAAGGCTTAACAACTCTGGCCATGTTCAATTCTCCTGGCTCTCTCTATTTTAGCCAAGTCCCTCTTGAAAAAGAGACATTAAATTCCATCATCACCAACCCATAAATGCCCTTGTATGTTTCTTTCTTCCCTGCAGTGGGGTTATGACATCCCCCCTGTGTTTGTGCTGAAGGATCAGAGCTGATTAAACTTTTGCTGCACTGTGGTAAAGTGACTTAGGCTTTCATGTGGACTCAGCCTGAGCCAGACAGTGAAACGCAAAGAGCTGTGGGTGTGTAGTTGTGGAGAGTGCCTCTCCACTGGCAGCTCCAAGGCCTGCAGAATAAGGATTAAAAAGTCAGATGTATTGTTGATATCTAAGAGAAAACAAAGCATTGATTTCCTTCACCATTTATGGCAGGTGACAGTGCATTTACAGAAATAAAAGGCAAAATCTTTGTGTGGAAGGAAAGCAAATAGTTATTTTCAAGTGTTGTTTCCAAGGCTCTGAACCGTCCCAAACAGATCTCCTGTTACAAGAGCTATTCAAAATTTCCTCTTTGTCTCATTACTAATGAGATTATTTTAAGACAAACTCTGCATGGAATGTGCTGTGTGGAGTCTGTACAGGTGGATGTCATGCACTAAAATTCTGGCCCATCATGAAGACAGCTGGCAGCTTGAGCGCTGTGCCTAGCAGGGAGATGAAGGCACGTGCCCATGCAGCAGGATGGACTGGGTCAGCAATAGCAGCTGAAAGGACGAAGCTTTGTGTTAAACTGTGCTTGGAGTTCTCATCTGGGAGATGCTCAGAGGCACCCTGGTCTGTTGTATTGCATGCAGAGCTCTCAGGGATTGCCCACCACCCTAAGAATAGTAGGAAGTGTAAATATGACTTTATGGCTCAGAATTTTCAATTCTGTAGCTTTTTACTTTTATCCTTGCTGTTGGAATGCTACTTTCTTACATTTTGTCAAAGAAAACCGAAGATTTCTCTGCTGATACCAAGCCCTTACAGGTTCCTTAGACATTTTTCTGTCCCCCAGCATTGCTTTTTTTTTTCTTCTGGAGTAACTAGGTTAAAAATTTTTGAGTTCAGCTTGTTACAGATTGATCAGTCTGCACATAATTGAATGCTTGATATCAGTGTGAGATGAGCCTGAAATACAAGAGAACATTTTAAAAGATTTTATGGTAAGGACAGATTATGATTTTATTATAAGAGCCATGCTGGTTCATTAGTCAGAAGTGATCAGGAAGTGTGAGGAAGGAGGAGTGTGAGTTCCTGATCATGCCCTGTTTTTGGATAAGTCTGTTCTTCACATCACTCAGGCAAAGATCAAAAGGCTGAGCAGCCTGACCCTCAGTGACATTTTGCACAGTGCTGCAGCCAGCAGAGCTCTGCAGGCAGCTGCATGGGAGGAAGGAGCAGATGCAGACCACAAGCTTGGGGGCAAGGCAGGCTCACTGTGATCTGTGCAGCAGATTTATGGAACAGCTTTTTGCATAGGTCGTAGTTCAGATATTCTATGTGATTTTATTTATATAGCATATTACACCATGTTTGCTCTCATGGGTAAGCTGTCATGGGATGAGGCAGGGCGTGAATTTAGTGAGCATCATGATCCAATATCATTGGAAAGGCAACATAATTAATGTGTGTTGAAACAAAAGAGGGCAACGCTTCCCGGCATTTATTGGAAATCAAGGACATAAACATCAGAGTTACCATGGAGTTGCTGATAGTCTGAGTTCATGGCCTGGTTTATGTCATGACATTAGTAACTAATCTTATAGCTGCATTATGAGTGCATCCTCGCTATTGTTTACAGTAGATTTATAAACTATCTAAATAGCAATTAAATATAATAGCCACGTAGATTGTTTGCAGTTGTTCAGAACCAATTGTGCTAACACATTACCGTGATGCCGTGGCATTAATCTAGACAGAAGGAAAGTGGTGCTTCAGTGTTGTCTTCTTCCTGCTATGTCTGGCAGCATGATGACTGCAAAAATAAAATTAACATATTGCATCTGACACCAACAGAAAGGCAGTGTATGACATTGGGGGTGTCTGTGCTTTGAGGTCTCTATGTCTCCTGCTGATCAACAGCTACTTCCTCTCTGCCTTACTTATAATATCATCTAAACGTTTGAAAGCTTCCTCTGAAAGAATTGCTGTGCAGGTCAACCACAACCTTTAGAAAATTGGTACCTTTAAGAGTGAATACAGTTATTATTGCTTACAATTATAATAATTTTGTTATTATCTATTATTTGGTTTCCACCTCATTTGCAATGCGTCTGATGATTTTTTTGGAACATGGACCATGTATGGGTAGATTTTTGTCCACTGCCATGCACTGCTTAGGTAGCTCATGGTGCCTGTGGTGCCCAGTACCTGCATAATACAGTGCTCTGTGGTGCAAGAGCTGGAGCAAGTCAGAGCTGAATGGCTCTGAAAATTTTGTACCAGTATGGCTTGACCTGCAAAAGAAAAGAAAAAAAAAAAAAACGTCTGCAGAGAAGAGATCAGAGCCATTATGCACTCCTGGAGATTTGCAAAGCAGCTGTATTGCAAGCTAGATCAGACATTTCAGCCTGCAATCCTATCTGTGAGAGCTCACAATCTAAATAGACTACAGATACAATGCAGGCGAAAGGAATATGAAATAAAGCTGCTTTGCAATACAATCCCATAAAACTGTCCTTGAAATTGGCATCCTGTAACATATGTGATCTGGATAGAAAATTTGTAAGACGTGTTAAAAAAAAAAAAAGGCTTTTGGAAGAAGCCTGCGTAATTGTAACTCAGTCACTAATGAATATTATAACCTTTTAAAATTCACACCTATAAAAGCTTTATAAGCCACTTTTCTGTGGTTTATATTATCTGAAATATTGTAATTCTCTTTAGTTTCAGAGATGGCTGCAGGACCTGTAGGGAAGACATTAGCAGAATAATCAATCCCACCAGTGAAATGCATTATGAGTGTTTTGGGTGGTAGTTTGCCACCTTGCATTTCACTTGCCTCTGAGTGTGTGAGTGTCCTCTTCGTTACCACAGAGCTTCTTCCACAGCTGATTACTGCAGGCAAGAATGGCAGACACTGACCCTTGATTTTGCTCCTTTTCCAATGAAGTGCAAAGTACCTCCTAGGCATGTGGTTTGCCAGTGTGGTTTTGTGCACAATGTGTGTACAGTTCACCTGTGTGAAGCAGTAAATCAGCTCCTAATTTGGAAATGCTCCGGAGCAGTGTCACAGGAAGATTGGTGGTGTACCTGTTGTCCTTACCATGGGCAGTCTGAGTGGCCCCTGTGCCAGCAGAGTTATGTTGAAGGTGGGTGTTGAGTCTCCAGCGGGAGATAAAAACGAGCCAAGTGGCATCACACCACTTGAGCACAGAAAAAACACCTCTTTCCTGCTCCCAGGTGGAGCCCTGAAGGATTTCTGTGACTCTCTCCAGCATGTGCCCTGTGGCTCTTGGCCACAGAGGAGCTTTGATAAAGACCAGGAAGTTTGCATTGCCATCATGGAATTTCTACCTTGGTATAGCAAACAACTGTTCCTGTATAACACTGTGTGTCCAGTGATGGGTGATGTTTTCTTCCCCAAAGGAGCATTTATCCTTTCTGTGCAAGGAAAAAAAGAAAATAGCAGTTACACTGTTGTTGCATTGGCACACAAAACACATAATCTTAACTACACCTTGTTTTTCAGCGGGAATCTGTTTCAAGTAAAAAAGATTTTGGCAAGGAGAAAGGGCAGGAAGGGGTACTCATCTCCTGTAACAGTAGGTGTATTAATGGTCTGACAATCTCAGTTTAAGTCTGTGAGTCCCAGGGGTATAGTAAGCGAAATCACAGATGACAAGAAAATGTTTGCTCAGTTTGGACTTGAAGAAGAGAGCAGATATTACACAGCAACTAAAGATAACGTAATCAGTGGCTCTCAGAAAAAATTTGTCTATCAGACCATTGGAGGATGCTGAATAGTGGCAGAGAAAATGCCAAGCCAGGTATTCATTTGAAAGCTATTGCATTGATAGATACTATGGGTGATTTGCAGTATTTTTTAAATTGATGAAAACTAATTGTAAATTTCTGAAGTGGAGCTATTTCTCTAATTTTTCAGATCTGTGAACCAGAAAGTAGAAACAAATACTTTAAATACTTAAATGAAAACCAAACTTGTTACCTTAACAGCACCTGTTGAAAACTGGCAACCAAATTGTTTCGATGTGGATGCAGGGCTTTGATTTTAGTTTCTTCCTGCAATCCAAAGTTAGTTCTAATATTACTTACAAGTCAAAGAAAGTGCATGGATATCTGCATTTTTCCGTGATTATGGTGAAAGAAACAGTAGGAATTGAAACAACATTTTTAAAATAAAAAATGACTTAAAAATAATTCTAAAATTAATTATTTCATTTAACATGCCACTTATTTATTTTTTTCTATGCAAGACCATTTTTTGTGCTGGACTTTCCGTATGTTCAAGAACAAAAGAACATTGACTCTTTGGATATATGCAGTGTATATGTGTGCATATGTGTTATCACGCAGTATGAACTTGGCACTGTACCTGAAACCGGAGAAGTCGTGGTTTAATCTCTGAAGAGCAAAGTACGATATTTGCAGGGCAGATAAGAAAATATTCTTTGTTTGACTTTGCTCTGCTCATGAATAGCTGATATTATTTGTATTAATGGTTGTTAGTGAGAAAACACACTTCATCTGGAAATCTTGGTGAATGATCTGACTGGAGGCAGCTGGATTTGGCCCTGGTTAATGTGTGTAAGACAGGAGACAGAACAAATGGTAAGAGGCAAGCCCAGATGGAAAAGCATCTTGAAGCTTTTGAAGAATTAATTATCCAACTAATTGGCTGGCAGTCTCACAAGAAGGGATGGAATTTTGCTGAATGCTTTGCGAGTCTGGTGGAGCCTGGGCTGCGGTGCAGCCGTGTGAGCCGGTGGGCCGGGCTGTCTGTGCGGGTGCTCAGGGTGACACTGGTTTCTGCATCAGTAGAGTTCTCACCCCTCTGCAGAGAGCCAGAAGTGCAGCTGAGTGCTCTGACACAGGGAGGGCTGGGCCCTGAGCACACCTGTGCTGGCCCAGAGAGGGGACACCTGTGTGTCCTTGCCAGGGCCGCGCAGGAACGCAGCCAGGGCTGGGCTGCCTGAGGAGGCCGTACGCCGATGTCTTTGGCGCTGTCATTAGCAGCTGCAGCAGTTCTGCAGCAGAAGCATTTCCTGAACGCCTGAAGGTCTCCTTCTGGGCATAATCAGAAATTCCGTAGTCTTGTCATAGCTCATGTTGTCAATGTGAAAAGCAAGGAAGACTGTCACGTTCTCTGGGGTATTAAGTGGGAGTGCTGGAGTTGTTCCAGATTGGAGTGGTTATTTATATATTTGTTGGTCCGAGATTCTGTGGAAGAATCTGATGATTTTCTTGGATGACAGGTGGAACCTGTACAGAAAGAGACTGGTGGTTGTTGTATGGATCTTTTTTTCTAAGCAAAGATGTATAGTACAGGTGACTTGTTTGTTTCCTTTCTCTCTGCATTCACTGAGAGAGCTGCATCTGCTCTGTAGCTTTAGAGTTTGGTTGGTATTTTTCCTTGAACAAGGTGTTCATCCTGATGAATCCATGTAATGGCAAACACAACCTGTAGCCACACTCCACAACTTGTTTCCTTCCTTCCTGTTCAAGTCCCCAGCCACTCTTTGGGTGAAGAACCTTCGTCTAATACCCAGCCTGAACCTCCCGACACAACTTCAGGCCGTTCTCTCAGGTCATGTCACTGGTCACTAGAGAGAACAGATCAGGGCCTGCCTCTCCTCTTCCCCTCACAAGGAAGCTGGAGCTGCAGTCAGGTCTCCCCTCAGTCTCCTCTCCTCCAGGCTGAACAGACCCCCTCTGCTTTTCCTCCACCTAAAATACCTGGGCTTTGGAGTTCACCTCCAGCAGCTCTGGGCAAGCTGCTGCTGCTGCCCAGCTGGAGCATAAAAGGCTCGTGCTGTCTCTGAAGCGCTGCCCTGTAATCGGAGGAGGGATTGAGTGTGGAAGTGCCATGCAGGCGGCTTCAGGGGAGCAGCGAAAGGGAAAAAGTGGAGTATTTTTCTGTAATTTAGAGGCTTTTCTCTGCCTGTAGTGTTTGAAATGATTAAAGACACACGGGGGGCCTCTCCAGCTACTGGCACTGGGTTTGCTGTTCAGCTGGGGGAGTGGATGTCTCTGTTTTCACAGCTGTCTGCCATCTGGAACTAACTGCTCGGACTGGGTGCTCTGCTCCAGACCTCAGCCTGAAAGAAAATCCTGTAACTGTGGAACATGTTGCAAACAGTAAATAAGTGTTTTGGAAGGAATTAATTTCGAAGAAGGTTTATGAAAAAATGGTTTAGAGCCTGCCAGATGTGGAAGAATGAGAAGGATTAGTGCTGAGGCAGAACATTAGAGCAAGCTGGGCCTCAAATTCATCACAATCAGCTGAAATAAATGTGATCATTATCAAGAATTAATATCTCACTAATAAAAAACATTCTTGCAGGTGTTTTTCATTAATAGGAAAATACCTAATAAAATAGTTACTGAAATTCTGTGGGGTTTTTCTCCATTTGGTTTAAGACTTGATGTGCAAAATCTTTAAGAAAGGATAAAGTCAAATAATTTTGAAGGCAATAGATTTTGACATTTATCCCTGTTTACAGCATTATTAGCTGAGGGTCTCAGCTAAAAATAGTTTTAAATTTTTTAAGAATACTCATGAAAGATGGATAGAAGAGAAGAGGTTAAAAAAAGCGTAATACTCATTTTCACATACAATAGCATGTCCTGGTTCCACTTCGTGCCTTTTTCAATTTATTTTCTTATCATCATACCTGAAAGCTCTGAAAGCATTTTGGGCACAAAGCCACTGATGTATTCGTGAAAATACCTGTCTGATACACAGTTAGCAACTCCTTTTTTAGCAGTTTGGGAAGATTCAGTAGTTGCAGTCAACATTTTAGTACTTGTGATGTGGTAAATAGCCCCAAGAGTATACTAAGAAAAGCTTTTGCTATTACTTGCTCCCATATACCTGAGTGGAGAGAGACTAGCAAGGGGAATTTTTGGTTTATGTGACATTGCTCAAAACACAATTTACAAAGTGATGATGTATGTGCAGTCCCCATCCTGGAAACTTTTGGGAACATCTTTAGTTCTGCTTGCTGAAGTCAGGTAAGGCACATGTGTTTGCAAGACTGCGCTCCAAGGATTTGTTTGGTTTTGTTTGATCAATTATTCTTATCCCAGTGTCTTGATTTGTTATCTGCCTTGCAGTGCTTGAGAGTTTCAGTCTCATAGGAAAAGTAGCGGTCTGAGTTCTCTCCCAGCCACTTTCTCTCTCTTTCACTCAATTTTGAAAACTGAGTTGTGGCTCATAAATTCAACTTCCAGGTATGGTTGTACTGCAAGTAATCAGCAGGAGCAGCCGCCTCTTAAAAAATAAAAATTTTCATTGAGTCTCTGCATTTTTGAAAAAAAAGATTGGAAATACATTTTAACATAGCATAAAGTGGATTTGTAAGGAGGTTTCATCAGAAAGCATTGGTGGCAATGTTTAAATTGAGCAAGAAAGAGAAAAATATATGGAGCAAAGAAAAGGAACTTGGGTATTGTGTGAGGAGGGGAGGGCTTGGCGCTTAAAGACTTCCTGTCCTCTGGGGCTGCAGTTTTTTTGCATGTTTCAGCTGAGAAATGGTTCCATTCTACTCTTAGTTTGTGGGCTCATGATAATTCATATAAAATAAAATCAGTGTCTGTTTTCATCCTAAAGCCACTTCACATTTGGCACCACATCTTGCTGCTGGCTGGTGTTGTATGTGCAAACAGTAGGTGAAAGCAAGCAGGATCTACTCACAATCTTGTGAACAGAATTAATCTCAAGGGGTGATCTGTTAAAATTTCAGTATTTTAGAGCTATATGTAAGGTACATTTGTTTCATGTAAGTATTGTACTGGGGAGAAGAATTCATAGTGAGTCTGCCTTTTAGAAATGCCTTTCTTGGCTGCAAACTGATGGGAGATTGGGCTCTGTGTCTACACAAAGTACTTGTGCTTAATTCAATCCACTGCCTGCATTCACTGAGAGAGAAGTGAGAGCCTCTCAGGCCGTGACTAAACCTTCACAGTAATGTTATCACTCCTGTTATGCCTCTGCTACCTGTTTGGCTGCAGAAATCAACATTTTAACTCCCAAGTCCTTATTTCCAGGAGGTGAATGGGTTAAAGAGTTACAGATGAGTCCTTTGGCATGGTCAGGGACGGAGGGGAATGCAGCCCTGGCTGCAGGGGTCAGGCTCTGTCACTGTAGGAGGGGTGCAGAGGCCATTCCTGTCGTGCAAACAGCAGTCCAGGGGCTTCCTGTGGAAAACGGCACCTCCTGAAATACAACAAATATTCAAAATTGCAGATGAGATTTAATGACTAACCATAATGGTGAATCTTTCTAAAATGTTTCTACGGGCATGAGGATATTGGTCTTTCAGAATGCTGCAGGCAGAGAGTGCCGATCACCAACCCTAAATCATCCATGTGCACCTATGTGCAGTTTCGTTGTGCTGAGGAACGTGAATGGTTGTATTTCATAAATGTTCTGCAAAGGAACATAAATTCTTCCTTTTTAATCTTAAATTCAAGTAATCAGTGAGTTCAAGGCTTGCTAGGGAGAGAGTTGCTGTGTGACTTTGAAGTTTTTCAAGAAGTTTAAAATGTTCCAGTAGGTACATTCAAGAAAAAAACTGGGGCTTGGAGCAGCTTTCAGAGTTGAAGGAACATGTGTCAGGGGTGATGAGGAAAGAAGGGAAACTTTCGATGATAGAGTAGCCTAAGGAGATTGTTCAGAGGGTAACTGAGAACTGCTTGAGGATGGAGACAAAGCTGCTTTATGAAATGAATTGGAAATAAAGATGATTCAGCCACAATCAGTGGCACAACAGTGAGTATCCTTCAGAGATACTTACTTACCTGAGATCTGTCAAATGGAATTAGCAATGCTTGCTAGCCAGTAATAACAGGATTAAAAACCTTCTCAGGGTTCAGTCATAGAACAAGCAATTCTTAATCGTGTACTTTGACTGGCACAGATCACTTTAAATGAAAGTTTTCACTGCAGAGACAAGACAATGTGGGTACCTTCAACATTAAAAACACAAACAGCCTGAAAATGAGGGAGAGAAGCAAAGATTATACTCCTGATCTTCAAATATGAATTAAATTAAATTTCATTTAATTGAAGAAGATTAAATAAGATGGAATCATTTGACCAAGTAGGCTTTTTTGGTTACCTCTTGAAAGCTGCTGTTTATATAAGAAGAGATTGTCAGCTGTAAGAAGTTGGTTCATAGGAAGCAACAATTATTAGAGTGGTTCACCTGTAGTCTACCTGTAATGTAGTCTGATTGCAGTATTGGCTAAATTTTGGTTTTCTTGGTTAAGTAGTTAACCATGCATCCTTGAGGATGCTCGTATTCATTTCTTTTACGTTAGAAAAAAAAAAGTGCATTTTTGCTGTGTAAATACGCATTTACAGGAAGTTTTGTTGATATTATTTCAAAAGCTTGATACATCCAGCATTCTCTAATCCTTGTTTTCTTCTTCTGTTAATGTTGGGTGATACATCAGCTTCTCAGAAATTCTCTGTACCAATATAAAGCTCAGTACATTTTGGATTATTCAGACTGGATCAACTATTTTTACTTTAGTTTTGAGCTCACTGCTGAGCTTTGAATTCTGACCATAAAGGACTTCCAAGTCACCCCCAGTTCCCAGTAATGGTTAAAATCATTGCATTGCTCATGGTATGAAGAAACCTCAGCTTTATTGCTTTCTGCAGCAGAAATCCTGAAGTGGCTACTGTTAAAAATCATTAGTTTGGGGACTCATAGGGAAATCTATTTCAGGTGGTAATTTAGAAGCAAAGGGAACAGCGGTAATGGTTATAATAAAACTTTGCTCTTTGGTTAGTATTTTCCCATAAGTCATTTATTACAGAAGTATGAGAGAATGATAAATGACCAGGATTTTTATATAGTCTTTGGTGGAAATACACTTTCTGTTACACTCCCTGAGACACTGTGTATCAGTGGCAGCGCTGAAATGGTGTAACAAAAATTTCTGTGGCATTTGGCTTCTTTAGTCCTGTCAGCCGCGTTTCCTCAGTGTGAACGGAGATGGTGCATAATCCTGCTGCTACTTTGATTTTTGTGTTAAGCTCTGGGAGTGCATACGTGGTCGTGGTAATTTATTGCACTTTGTCAAGGAACCTGGAGCTCAGCCTCACGAAATGAGTGAACTTGATACCCTTTTCAACAAAGTGAGCAGGGAAAGAAAAGTAGACAAGGCTGATGAGTGGCAGTGAAGAAGGAAAGGACTGCCTGTCCAGTCTATTGCTCGTAGGAAAAGGAGGATGAGGAGCCCAGACTTGGAAAATAAGGAGCATTTATATAGTACACTTGAGGTAAAACATTGGTGTGTTAGTCAGAAGTCATCAGCCAGCTGAGAAAAGTTAACTGCAGGCTGCTCTTTGTTTTTGCTTCTCCAGTGTGTTTTGACACCATGATATAAAGCTGTAACTTATATTTATGGTGTATGTACTGTGCTGTATGTCCTTGCAGAAGTGTGTCTCATTTCACAGTTAGAAAACCGGATGAAAATTTCTTTATCTATTCAGCTGTTATAAAACTTGTCTCTTGTATGATTTTGAGGAATGTAATAATATTTTTTAACACAAATAGGAATATTTCAACTGGAAAAACAATTTCAAAGGAAGGATTTGCTTGCCATAAGTATTAAAAGTTTGCTTAGTTTGTCCAAATTTGTAGTAAAATGGAATATGAAGACAATGTTGGTGGAAACTCATGCTGAATTATTCTGTAGACTGTTCTGAGCCTGAGGAAATTATGTATTCATTGCTGATCATTCATTTATATCTACCAAAATGTTGTTTTTTCTCTCCATCTCTCTTACCTCATCCAGATTTATATATTTGAAAATAACATCTACTATCAGCCTGATGTAAAGAGCAGCTCATTGCGCCTGACATCCTCGGGAAAAGAAGGAATTATTTTTAATGGAATTGCAGACTGGTTATATGAGGGTAAGCTGGACGAATCTATCTGTTTATTAAAACAGATGAAAGGTCCTTGTACAGACCCAACAGCACAAATCTGCTCATTTCAGAAAATGCTGAGGCTGGGTTTGCTCCTTTCCGTTCTCATTTTCCTGCAAGATTGCCTTTGTGTCTGTTCATTCTTTGTACTGGCTGCTGGTTTGCACATAGCAGTGTTTTCTGAGAAAGAGGAATTCATTTCCAACCAGAATGTAGGAAATGAACACTTGGTAGCATGTAAAAGTGAGGAGAGAAAGGGCTCAGTTTGCTGCTTTTAGGGACAGCAGGGATGACCCATGTACAGTTAAAACATCCCCACAGAAGGGGGCACCCAAATTTGAGTGGGGGATAGCTCAGTCTGTCTTCTACAGCTGGTGCCACAGAATGTTTCTCTCTGCAACCCAAAATGCTTTTAACATAATGATAAATTCAAGGAAAAAAAAATAAAAAAGGGGAGTAGATTATCTAGCCTGTTATAACATCTTAAAATTAATATACTTTTCAGTTACTCTTTCTATGGGACTCATGTATTCTATAGATAAGTAGCTTGGTGTTAAATACTCGGTTTCCTGAGGTATAAAATTTCTTGTGTGGAGAGTTTTTTTAGGAATGATGTTAATGCCATACAGCATGGAACTTCACCTCAAAAATGGTCTATCCACACCTCTTGGCATGGCAGTAGTTATGAGCAAACACCTTGGGGTTTTTTTAAAATCTCTGCCCAAGTGAACTCTGAAGTTAGAATGGTAGTTTGCATCCCTCAGCCTGTTAGCTAACTGATCTAATAGTTGCCCATTTCCCAAGTTTCCATTACTGTTTTGAAATGTTTTAATGTGGCAGCATGTTTCAAAACAAAAGAATATTTTAAAAATGGAATATCATTTTATATGCACTGCATATTCTTGAAATTGAACACAATAGCATGCAAACTGAAGAATTTAAGCAGATACAGCTCACTGAAGTTGATGTATATCAACTTTTTGCTAAAACAAAGTGAATTTAGTAAGGGTCACAGCCAGGAGAAGCAAAAGCTGTCTAGTTTGGAACTAGAAAGTTTCTGAAGTGCTGTGGGAGATGACCCCAAAACCTTCTTCGTGAAGTGTGTCCTAAAGCCTTCTTTAAGTGACTTTGCTCATTATTTTCCAAGGTTTGTGATCCCTGGCCCAAGGGACTGTTGCATTTCCTGACTTGCAGAGGACTCGCTGGGTTCCCAGGCCTGCAGACAGGCAGTGAGCCCTTCTCAGCTATAAACACCATGGAAGTCAGGGTGAAAGGGAATTCTGTCTGGAGAGCCCCAGTGTCTGTTGGCGTGAAGGAACACACTGCTTCTTTCCCATTGGCCTAGAGCACTGCTCCACTTTCAGCAGAGTTTTTTAACAGCATCAGAAGCTGAGCAGGGTGAACACTGTCCAGGTGAAGCTGAGAGATTTTCATTGAATTGAGCACTCTTCCTCCTTTGACCTCATTTGTTTCCTTTTATCATTTCATGGGTTTGTTATTAGCATTTTACCTTGCAAAGCATTTGGGAATAGCTTTTCTTTGTGTGAATAACCTTGTCTAAATGCAAACTGTGATATTTTAAAGCAAACGCAGCTGTGATTTTTGCTATCTGATATTCACCGTTCATTCTCTGCTCTTTTCCTGTGTAAAAGGTTTTAGTTATCCAGCCAGAGAGAGAAGCATGACCCAGAATATATGACTGTGAATGTAGGTCCCAGCTTCATTTCACCTAACCTTAGATAATTCAACCCATTAAGCAGCTTCAGAACCTTCAGAATCCGATTAGCATCTTGGAGAGTCTCTATTGACAATTTAAGTAGTTTTGTTAGGTAGGCTCTCTAATTAGCTATGCAGTCAGGCCTTTTCCCTTAGTATGCCGTTCTCAATTAGTTTTCCAGCCAAATTCTTCAGATTTAAATACAAAATCCATACTAAGCATGCCAGGGTATCAAATACATGCTGAAAACAGTCTAAGTCTTTCCACAAGTGGAAGCAGAAGACCTGTACAGGGAGAATTTGGAATTGCTCGGGAGCTGCTGTACTGGGATTCCAGGAGTTTGGGTGCTGTGTCTGTGGTTGTTTCTGGTTTGTTTCTTTGGACTGTGAAATACAGTGACAATAAGTGTAAAGAAACAGTGACGTTTTTGAGAACTGCTTTCATTTGGAAAGCAAATAAAATTTGGGTAAAAATAAAAGCTGTCTGGATTTTCAAAGAGTTACACTCCAGAAAAACTGAACTTCCCAAGAATTAAAGCTGTCCACTAGACTGAAACAAGAAAGTCAAAATACTGCACTCCAAAAATAGTTACATAAATTTGCTGTGTGAGAATCTGCCACAACTCAGAGAAATCAGGTTCTGAAGTTAAGATATTAAGAGAAGAAGAAAAAAAAATTGGCAGTCCCAAAAAATGCCCCAAACCCCCAAATTATTTAAAATTATTTAAAATTTAAGTAAACAAATGTATTGGACGGTAATAGAACTAAGCATATGACAGTAACAATCGTCTTTCACATTTAGATAATTTATTGATGTCAGTGGAAATATTCATTTGAGGAAAATGGTTTAAAGCTTGGTCCTTCAATATTCCTTGTTATCCAACCATTCAACCCAGGATGATGTGAAATTACTGAAATTACAACAGACACATTTCAAACTGGCACAGGGAGAATAACCTGGTGCCAGCTGAATGAGCTGGACACTGTGTGATAGATTTTTTATGGACCCTAAGGAAATCTGGTTTTGCAGAGGAACTTCTTCATTCCCACATTGCCCACTGGTGGTCTCCAGACGGGGAAAGACTGGCCTTCCTGACCATAAATGACTCTCTGGTACCCAACATGGTTATTCCCCGGTTCACGGGAGGTCTGTATCCGAAGGGAAAGCAGTATCCATATCCTAAGGTAAGATGAGTGGGAATGCAACCACCACCTCCTCTTCTGTGTTCACTGAAAATATTCAGCCATATGGAAAGAGTGTTTCCAGACAGTAACAGAGGCTGATTTTGTTCATGATGCTTTTCAGGAAATAATAATTACATTTTTTTTCAGTGGATTGTAACACCTTTTGCTGAAAAGAAACTATCGAGTGAAGGGACAGCAGAGAAAGTAATTTGAAGTAATTTCATCACTGATATTTGGCTTGGTAAAATGAATCCAGCACCTCAGAGAGAAGGGTGATACATTTGAAGGACTGCATAGGAAAAAGATCCAGCCCCAGCTGCACTGGGGACAGATGCAATGTGTGCAGAGCACGGGGCAAGTTCCTTCACAGATAAAGAGATCTCAGTAGATTGTGCTGTTATTAATAAATGTGACAGGCTGGCATTGAATAAGATAAGCCACAGAAACATATTTTCATGGCCATCAAAAAGAGAAAAAATAAATTAGAACTATCACTGTATTTTAGAAGATTTAGGGAAGGGTTTTTAGATTTGTTTTGGAAAGTCAAAGAACAGCCCACACAGGGGTAATGCCTGAAAGCACTTCTCATTTTCTGGGGATTTTCTGGTGAGGTGCCTCCAGATCTGTTGTGTTGATCTTCCAGCTGATCAGCTTATCCAGCCCTTGCAAGCAGTTGCAAAGTGTCTGGGTTCCTTTCTGGCAGGTCCACGTGTGTGGTACTCCTTTGGCATTTCAAGGGAAGTTTATTGAGAGCTTTAGAAAATGTTACTGCTACCCTGCTGTTCCTGCTACTGTTTTTTGGTGATGAACCTTTATTCTTGATGGCTGAACAGTTGGACTGTACCAGGTACTATGAAACAATGATATACATTATATAAACAGAATATATTTGTGCTGTGAAATAATACTCTGAAATAATGAAACAACAGTAATTTTACAGGTAGTTTATATACTTGCACTGGCAAAAGGCCTTGAGTGACAGACATAAGAAAAAAATAAGGAATATTTTAAAGTCAGCTTCATAAACGAGAAAGGAGTAATTTTATTTCATTAGCAATTCAGCATAAAAGTGATACACAATAGTACTTCAGTAATCTCATTAATGAAAAAACATTATCTTTATTTAATGTCTCCATTTAATACAAATTTAGCTACTCGTTAAACATCATTAATTGGTAATGAAGCTGGTGGTGTAACAACAGAGATTACAAAAAAGATTTGGTCTTCATTATTGTAGAGTGCAACCATCAGAGAAAATTATAACTAGGGTTAAAAAATAAAGTGAAACACTGGTTTTTGTGAGCACTGGAACATGCATATCCGTGTCTGTGCACATCATTCACACAGACTCTATTCTTAAAAAAAAAAAGTCACTTTTTAAAACGTATTTTTTCCTAGCAGTGTTAAACATACACAAATGCTGTTTTCTTGTCCTCCATACCACTCAGAAATGAGTAGATACAGCACTCAGACTTTATTGTGAGATAAGCCCAATTTCTAAAAGGAATTTGTGAGTGTATTTCTGCCTGTGAAGAGGCAAGTATACACCTTTGTCATTTACTATGGTAAATCTGTAGATTCAGTGATTTTTACCTTTTCCTGCCAATATTGAACAGGAGTCAGCGCCGCTGAGGAACACACTTCATTTTCTGTATCCCAAGGGTGTTATGTAGCCTAATTCCTGTGACATGGAACAGAAGCTTGGGGATGGCATGTCTAGGACAGGGATGTGGGGCCGGTAACATCTCCTTGCAGCCTTTCATAGCCTCGCTTTCTATCTCCATTGCTTCCTCTTTATCTCAGGAACATCTCTTAGTAATGAGCCATGTTACGGGAGAAGGACGATTCCCACCTCCCTGTAGATCCTCAAGATTTATCAGACTCTTCCCAGTGGATATCTATCAAGCTGCCATGTTATTCCACTTTAGCCACAAGAAGCATTTTGTTTCCCTTGGAGCTGGCCTGCCAAAGCAGCTGGCTCCTGATCCAGGCCAGAAATTGAGATTTTCAGCTCAGCAAACAAGGGAAGGAAGACCGAGAGAAAAATGGTAAAGAAAAAGAGAGGAGGAAGAGGAGTAATGCTATCTCAGACTGAGACAGTGCAGCTTTTCAGAAGAAGGAACAATAACATCTGGATTTACCTGCAGATTTAGGAGCTGACTGTGTTTTGGCAGCTGACTTTACTGAACTGGGCAAAGCCACTCCTAGTGCTGGTCACTTGCTCTGCACAGGGAGGTCTGCCATCAGTAAAGGGTGGTGAGACAATCACTCAACACTTCATATTTTTGTCTGTGTGATTCATATGGCTGGGAAATTAATTTTTCGGATTTAATATACTTAAACTTTAACAATTTTTCATTATTATAAAGATACTGAATTATGTTAACAAGTGAGTCTGCTTAGCTGTCACAGAATCAGTGCTTCTAAAACTCCTGTTTATTTTTTTCTTTTCCAAAGGCAGGTCAAACAAACCCCACAGTAAAGCTGTTCGTAGTTAATCTGTATGGACCAGCACATACCCTGGAACTGATGCCACCTGACAGCTTTAAGTCAAGGTATGCAATTTCATTGTTTTGAAACTCTTATTTGCTTTAACCTGACTTGTCTCTTAGGCTAATCATTGCCCTTTTACATCAGCACACTTCTCTGTGGCTGGAATGCACTTGATCTCAGTCCCCACAGCTGAACATAGGGATAAAATAACATACAGTTGTACTGGAATGATGTTCCTCTTATAAACCAGGGGGCTGGAATGTGCTCGTGTTTGATATCTTTAAAAGCTCCCGTTTATATAGAAATATATGAAATTAGGAATCTCCTGAGTCATGGTTAAGGGGAGTGAACACTGCCCTCTTTCGAGGTTGTTACTCATTCGCTCCCAGCTGTTTCTTGCTGTGTTACCAACTTGTTGCTTTCTGTTTCTGACATGAGATTGCAGTAGTGTCTTGCAGCTGCACAGGACAGAGAATCCGTCAGTTAGAGAGAATTATTCTGAACTCCTCATTTGGTTTCTCATCCCAGCTAACAGGTGCAGTGAGGTGACAGAAGGTGAGGTGCAATGACACCAGATCATATAGGCTAAGAAAGGCAGAGCTGTGTTTTTCAGGAGAAACATCTGCAAAACCTCTGAGCTGATTTAACGTTTCCTCTGACTTTGAGGCTGAGGTGATGAGGTCTGGCTGCAACTGGTGACTCTCCTGCTAAAGTTACTGTGAAAAGCTGAGCCCCTGGTTGCCTGTCCTTGCTTGAGATGCCTGAAATTTTTCTTTCAGGGCAAGAAAATTTTCATCCCTTCCTGTATGTGTATTTCATGTGTAGAATTGCGGTCATCTTGATTCAATCCCCGTTGTGGTTTTAGTACATAATACTGATGATCTTCTAGCCCTGAAATGCTATATAATAAAGATAATAATAGTAATAATAACAACAGCAATAGTTTTTACAGTCCAGATCTGGCTGCTGTCTGAGGGCCAGAGAAGTGCCACATCCTCTTTTCACTCGGGGCATTTTCAGATGGGGAATGGTGTGGGAAGGATTGACAAACACAAAGCTGCTTCTGGCTGTAAGAACCGCACCTCTGCATATGTTATTCCAGTTCCTACAAACCCCTGAAAGTTTTATGGTAATTGTTCCCAAAACATTCAGGATGTTAACAGTGGCCATTTATTCACAACCTTTACAAAAAATCTTAGGCTGGTGTAGCTCTCTTCTACACAAATTGAGTTACTCTCAATTTATTGCAGGAATAATAGTGCATTATCCCTTGCAATTATTGGTGTCAGCTGGAATGCTTACTGATTGTGTTAGCAAGAGAAATTATTTTGAATGAGTTGAGCATTTTGAAGTATTTTCTTTCTATTGATGGGTCACTACTGAAAAACATAATAAAATCCCCTGCTGCTTGCTAACCCTTCATTAATTTAAGCAGTGCTATAAGATCTGCGATTTCTTGCCATCAGGATCAGCATCTTCACTCTCCTTAATGGCATTAAAGTTGTCCTTTAAGTGTCAGAAGGTGCAAAGAAGTTAAGTGAGAAAGCAATGTGTAAATCCCCAAGGAAGAAATAATCTTGTAAATGTTGTTGAGATGTTATGGTTTCACTTCAGGTTTTTCAGATTCTTTCTGCTTCCCCAGCAGATGGAAAGTAATAGTGGACTCAAATATGAGTATTAGTATCTTAAAACTTATTTTGGCTTTTGAAGCTGAAGCCAAATCTCTGGAGCATCTTGGCCAGACCTTTCAGTTCTTGATGAAGATATTGTTGTTGTTCAGTTGAAATAATATTCATATTAAAAATTCTGGCTTGCTAGTGCATGAGAAGACTGAGTAAATCTATTTAAACCTGGGAAAAAAAGTTAGTTTCTTCTTCATTTTAACTATTAAGGTATAATTTCCATGCTGTAATATTTAGGAAGATTGTATAATTGTGAGCCAGTTTTACTGTAAATTGTGCATCTGACTCGGGATTTCAGTAACAGTCTTCATACTGGTCATCAACCCATATATGTTCATATACCAATAATTACAGGCGTATGAAAAATGTGCTTTAAACAGGCTTTTCTAGAGTGGAAATCTTTCAAGTTTGTAAAGGTTGGGAGATTTTTTTTTTCCCCTTTAAGTATTAGCTTTTTTAGTAAAAGTAGTAGCTGCCTTTAGCAGGCAATTTATTTCAGTGCCTTTCTAATCCATTCATTATGGAGTCATTAGTAAATAGGTTGTGGGAGCCTTTCAGAATTAAATTGAGTGGTTCATTATCACATATAGTTTTAAGGATCTTTCAGGGCAGAAAGATTTTAGAAATAGGTATTGTACAGGTCCCAACCAGCTGCTGCTATGGAGAGATTCAATCCTACACAGAAACCATAAAAATGGGGAGAGAAGGGGAAAGAGGCTCTGTTAGTTATAACCACAAAAAGTAACATTCAGATTCTCAGCTTGTCCCAGGTTGTGTCTGGTGCAGGACCTCTGAAGACATAAAACTGTTTCCCTGATTTTTAGGGCATCTGGGAGCTTGATGTAAGATTGAATAAATTCAATGAAAAATTCAAAGAATAAATTCCATGAAAAAATAATTTTCTCCTTGTAGGGATCCTGTAAAGGTGCTTGGTAAGATTTCCCAAGTTTTGTTCACGTTACTCTGATATAAAGACAGCAATAACACTTGTAAATTTTACTCCTGGAAGTTTTGTTCTGTAGAAGAATTTACCATCCTCTGTGTACTGTTAATGCCACAAAAAGACTGACGGTCTTCCTTCAGATACGTGGTTGTATTTCATGCAATTACTGTTTCCCCCTTGGTGTTTCCATTTTATGTGTACAGTGATGTTTTCTTCAGTGACAAACACGGTTTAATATTTTGCCTCAGTCCTTTGTCCAGAATGCAATTAGTCTTTCCTCTTTAAAGCGGGGTTGTGAGGAAGCTTGAGCTGTGTGCAATAGATTAATTGCAAAAGAGCCTGAGAAGCTTGGAGACACAAAATGATTGCTTTCCTGCTTGTGTCACCTGGTGTTGTGGTAGATCTTGTTTTATTTGTGGCATACGTTTTTGCCTCTCAGTAAGACTAATCATTTGTTAAAACAAACAGAAAAAGGTAAGTATTAGACTCGGAATATGCTTGATACACTCAAAGTCCCCATTTCTGTTTATCGTTCTGGTATCCACATGTGAAAATACCTGTTTCACTAAAAGCCAGATATGAAAGCCGAGGGAAGCTGTGCATTCTGGGTTGTTGGGGTATGTTCTGCCAACACAGCACGGGGCTGGGGCTGGGGGAAGCCGCAGTGAGCTCCTGTCTCCTGCCTCTCCTGTGAGCAGCTTTGCTGCTGCTGCTTAGCATCTTTGATCCAGTAAGGAGGCTTTTGAATGTGTAATTAAAAGCCTGTTGTCAAAGAGTAATGAGATCTCCATCAGTAACAGATTAAAAGCCTAATTATATTCAAGCTAAGCCCCTTGTTTTAAAGGGGGTCTGGGTTTCCAGACAAGCTCGCTCCACTGCTGCACATAACTCAGCTGGACCGCGAGAGCTGCCAGCTGCCACCGGTGGAGGAGTGAAGGAAATAGCTGGGCTGGGATGACAGACTGCAACAGGTCTTCCTCCCAGCATCCCCACCCTGACAGCCCAGCAGGAATCTGGGAGGAGGGAGGCAAATCCTCCGTACCACAAGCCTAGGAAGCCTCATGTGCTTGGCCAGGGTTGTTGAGGGACAGACGAGCTGTTTGTTAACACAGAAACAGGAACACACCGATAGTGAGGGACTTCCCTTTTATCCAGAAGTCCCGTTATAAAATATATGTTATTTTATAATTTTGAAGTGGGCCCTAGCTGCACTCTTAATATTACAGAACTTTTTTTGTTTGTTTGGCAGTAGGACTGGATCCTTTTGCAAAAATGTGCATCTTCTGAAGGTATTTGGTGTAGGAAAATACTGGCTTCTGTTGGAATTCAGTGCTTGTTTCTAAGCTGGCTGGAAAGCACACAGTACATGTGTATTTGCAAGCATATGTTTCACAGTTGGTTAAGTTTGTGTATATATGCAGAAATTTCCCAGGGGAACATCACACTGAAGGACTGAGCCATCCCACTTGTAGGAACACAGATGCTGGGCTTTTGGGGTTATTTTCTCCATCCCTCAGTGCTGGCACTGTCATGCAGTACAAATTCAGCATTTGAATGAACTGTATATATGGAGGGGTTTTTTTCTAATCTGAAATATCAGTGATCTGAACTTTTTTTTTTCCCAAATGTTTTGTTTAGGGAATATTACATCACCATGGTGAAATGGGTAAGCAACACCAAGGCTGTGGTGAGGTGGTTGAACAGAGCTCAGAATGTCTCCATCCTTACAGTTTGTGAAACCACAACTGGGGCTTGTACCAAGGTAAGTTGTTTGGTTTTTTTTTTTCCCAAGGTCCCTTTTCAAGGTTTCTTCTGCATTTTGTTTTCATATTCAGAAATAGATTTTTGGAAATCAGTTTGCAGATGCAGTAGTTGCAAGCTGAATTTAATTAGTGAACACGGAGGAAATGGATGTGAGAAAATTCCGAATGTGGTGAAATGATTTCATGTAATTAGCAACTTTGAGTGACATTTTCAGAATTATTAAGCTTTGTTCATTCATTAGCTTCAGTGGAAGTTGCTGAACATTGTGTGCTTGGGATATAGCTAGAGCAGTGACAAGCTTGTCCTCTGACAGATATTTTCAGCTGACTGCTTTCTCCTCTCTCCCCCTTCAGAGTTTCATTTCGAATCTTTCTGTCTCTCACAGCTTACATATACTTAAGGAAAAGGTGTAAAACTCTTATAGTTTATTGCAATTTGATAGCAGACTCTAATGAATTTGGAAAAAAATTAAATTGAAAGGCAGCAGGGGTATTTCATTTTTGAATGTAAGCCAAGCTGAAATACATTTTTCTCTTCGAATCCAGCCACATTCCACCCCTGGACCCAGACTTTGACTTCTGACACTCCTGCATTACATCTCTCTGTTTTCACAGTCAATCTTGCATCTTGAATGCACTTGGCTGCTTTCCCATTCTGAGTCACAATCTCTTCCCAGAACCAGCTAAAAGTATAAATATTTTCTATACGTGCTGATATCAGTACCAACAGATGCTCCAAAGCAGAGGGTATAATTTGGCAGTGTAAATGGTTATGAGTGATTAATGTTGGCCTCTGAGTCAAAAGGCTCCCATCAGTGTCTGCTACTGAAGTCAGTCATATTGAAGTGTTAGAGATTGTTTCCAAGCTCGTCTGCCTCTTTTGCTGCATACTGCAGGGTGCTTTTCCTCACTCAGAAACTATGAACAAATCCCCAAAGTATGGATTAAGACTGTGACCATGGAGATTTGGTTGCTTTTCACCCGGTCCCTGTGAGCCTTTTGTCTTTTTATTAAGAAAGTTGGTCCTGAACCACTGTGAGCAGCTGCTTGTGAGAGGGAAACCTTCATGTGCTCCAAGGTCAGCTGGACTTGTTTGAAGTAGGTACCCAGGGAGCTGTAATCCAGGACATCATGTAAGGGAGAGAGGCTGAGAAGTCCCACTCCAGAGTACTTACAGTGCAGCAAAGGACATTTTTAGGAGGGTGAGGAAGGAAAGTGATGCAGTCTCACTGTTGTGAGCACAGCTCAAGGCTGTCATCATCCTGGAGGGTTCCTGCACTGCACCCTCTGGGATAAGGTGATGCTCTTGAAATCACTAATGGATGAGGGAAGGCCTTATTGTGAGAATTTAGCATTGTATCAAACCATTTGATTTCAGCTGTAAACCCTTTTTTTCCCCCCCAGGGATGTTGCACCTGTCCTCAGTTTCAAAAAGGAATGTGTAAAACCAGCTGCTGCAATAGCTACAGATTTTCATTTTTCAGGCCATATATGCACAGATTCTTTCATAGCTAATAAATTTTCATTACTTCACTGTGACTATGACAATTTGCAGCAGTTGATGTATATTATATATTTTTTTTCCAACAATGTGTGCATGATATTTGGTTGTTTTGGTTTGTTTTTTTTCAGATGGCATGATGTGAAATATGAGTATGAACAACAAAACCCAAGAATTTGTTTTTATTTTTTTCTCATCACTAATGCCACACTGCAACCCATTAAAGCATGGGATTGTGATTTGAAAAGGTCTCACAATTTGAGCTTGATGCTGGCTGTTTGCCCAGTGTTGATGAAGGACCTAAAATACCTAGTTGTCAGATGATGCCTAGAGGTAAAAAACAAATAGAACTGCCTGTGTAAAGCTTCTTGATAGCTAATCAGAAAGGACTGAAATGGCATTCTTACTTCCCATGTGGTGTTCTACCAAAAACTCTGAATAAAACATCTGACTTTGTAATTAAATGATCATTTGTTTCAACACAAATGCCAGCAAAGAGACAGGAAGATTGTTACACAGTAGAAAAAAAAACCCCATGAAACAGCTAGAGACCTTTTGCTGAATGTGGGAAATATTTTTTATCTATAGCTATTCCATAAAAGCAATTTTTTTCCTTTTTTTTTCTTTTAGAAATACGAAATGCAGTCAGACCTGTGGCTTCCTAAACAGGTACAGTATAAATGCTATTTCCACGTGCATAATCTGTAATTGCTTCATTGTCATTTTTATTTAACTGTGTGTTATTTTATAAGGTAATAAAATCCTGAGACACCTGTGAAGGTTTGGAGGCAATACTCCCTTCAGTTTCTGGTCTGTCTGGACTCAGTTCAGTAAGCATTTAGATGAACAGCTGATGAACTGCCTAAGTCTGGGATGGTTGAAGACAGACCAGATGAATCCCACTCCAGGCATGTCCTATTTAGTGTGATTTGTTTCTGATTTAAAAATGATCTCCCAAAATTAAAGCTGAAGGAGTTCAAAGATTGGAGGTCATGTGGGCTATAATTGGAATGAGAAAGTAAAATACTTCTAAATTCATACGCAGAACAATATGTTTAACTAATATGTCAGCCAATTATTCCACTTCCATAGCTTCAGAAGAACTGTCCAATAACTGGATGAAACACATTCTATTTAAACTACATTTCAGGCTTCATTTTGCAATGTGCAAATGAGAAATCATTTTAACAAAAAAACCCTATGCTTTTATAGCAAGCTATTTTCATTTAATATTTCTGTGCAAAGTTAGACATGGAGAGATGGTATCACATCAGGCTACAATTTGTGGTAAGACCCTGCTTCAGAGTATCACTTCAGTGTGCTTATTTTTTCCATACAACTTCATCAAAATCAGTGGGCGTTAAACATGTACTTAGTGAGTCCAAACCATTGAGACTTTTGTTCTCCTCCTCGCCAGTAGGAGTTACCTCTGTCATTATCTGTGTGCCTCTAAAGGACAGTGTCCTGGAAAGTCCCCCTGCATTAGGAATGAGATTACCAGAGCTTTCATTGTGAGGGAGAGTTCTGCAAGGGCTGTAACCCAGGCTTTAGGGCAGGATTGCACATGGCATGAATTGTATTCAGCTTTAGCATCCACATTTTTGTTAAACTTACCAGAATATACTTAAAACCTAAAGATTTTCCTCCGATGGACTTACGAGCACAGCAACTACCAAAACCAAGGAGACAAAAAAATTTAGGCTGATCTTTTGTTGAGAAATGTAATGCAGAGTGTGCCAGACTAACACACTATTTCATTTATAGAATGAAGAACCCGTTTTCTCCAAGGATGGCAGTAAGTTCTTCATGACTGTGCCGGTGAAGCAGGGCGGCCGGGGCGAGTTTCACCACATAGCCATGTTCATTGTGCAGGTAAGGCTCTGCTTCAGGCTGCTTTTAATATCCTGCTGCTTATCTGGGGCTTTTACTGAGGACACATGGCCCAGGCAAAGGCCTGCACTTTAGTTTAATCAGAACACTTGTGTCGTGGTCATTTGTCCTGTCCAGATTGTCCCTCAGTGCAGTGGGACGTATTTTTAACTTCTTCCAGAATAAACACTAATGTTACCCTCTCTATATACACAGTACATGCATATTTTAAAGTAATAAATAATTTTAAATGTCTGTTCAGAATCTGCTCTTACACAAAACAGTAAAGGGAGGCAATACCCAAACTTAAAATTTGTGTGAAAGTTAGGACACTTTTATTACCCTTTGCCACATTTTTCAGTGGGTTCCATTTCACAGGGTCATTACTTTTTCCAAAGAAGAATCTGAAAGAAGATAAATTTGCAGTGTGACTTTGAAGGTCACCAGTGTGAAGCTGTGATGGACTAATAAAGGAAATTATGCCCTGGAACGGAACACTCCAAGGCATCTATTTAAATCATCAGAGCATTAATCCAGGTGCTTTAGCAGAGCCATATGACATAGGAGGGATTACCAAAGTACCCAAAACATCAAAATAGCGGACTTGGTGCCAGGCAGCCCTGTTACCTGCTTTTATGACAGTGTTCTGGTATGAACATTATTAAGTCTGAAATATGTTCACAGTGTACTGCAGACAGAACAAGAACAAAAGAATTTTAATGAAAGTTTAACCTGAAGAAACAAGAACAAAGCTACTCATTCACTAGAGTAAATATATCAAGAAAGAGTCAGTGAAGATAAAAGGGATCACAGACATGTCAAATTCTATTTCCCAAAGAAAACAGTAACTCAGATGACAGTCTGGCAAAGGTGTATTAATATAATAACCGCACAAAAATTCACACGAGAGCAAAACCATTTAGTCAATCAAGTCTTATTTTGGTATCTTTCACAGTATGAATAAGTATCTCTAAAATAAATGAAATAATAATGATCTGGATCTGAAAGTTCACTTGCAACATTCCCAAGGATGTTGCAGGTACAATCAAATTTACCTTAACGTAGTAGGCTCTGGCATTTCTTGCTACTAAAAAGGCCAGGAAACTTGATCCTAATTCAGGAAAATATTTAAGCAAAGATTAAGCCCACCCTCCTATTCAGTAAGGTAATTAAGCACATGCCTACTTTTAAACACGTCTTTTAATTCCAGCAGAACAATGTTTGAAGTCAAGCTTATGTTTCAGAATTTAGTATTCTGTCTCTTCTAGGCAGAATCAGAGCCCTGGGTACTGCACAGCTCCAAAACTAAAAAAATACTTCTATTTTGCCTGCCATCAGCGTTAATAAACAAATCTGAATGGTATCACCAATGACAAATTTGGCTTTAAGCCTGTAGCTGCTCCTGAGAAAAAGGAAATGTGATATCCCATGTATCAGCCATTATTCATCAATAAGCAACGTTCTGCGTGGTAATGGGGCTGATAGAGAGCAGTAAAGGGCAGGAAATATGTTTATATGATGTGTTTTACACACTGCATTAATCTGATTGTCCATTATTTCTAAAGCAAACATAGAGGCATAAAAAGTATATTAACCGTTGCACATAAAGCCTTTGGTCACATTAGATGTTTGTCACACCTTGTGAGAGCCACGGCAGCACAGCAGGTGCCCTGCAGAATTTAAAGCAGTCAGCAGATCACCAGTACCCAGATGGTCACAGCTTTTCCGTGACGGAAAAGGGTAACTCTGGACTTTGGCACTTTTGGGATTCTCATTCCTCCTCTGCGCCACTCAGAGCAGACATCAGCCCGCTGACAGAAATCAGCCTTCGTGTGCAGGACAGTTAAAGCACAGAACCAGCATGAACTTGCAGGGATAAAGAAGTAATTTTTAATGGCTCACTGAAATTTAATCACTGATGCTGATTTCTCAATCTTACAACAAATGCTGGTCTTTCTCAGGCTGCATTTCTTTGCACTTCAGAAAAGCGTGTGTCAGTGGCACAAAGCACGTTAGCAGAGGCATCTAATTAAATCTTCATGCAAGGAGAAGTTACTGTCTGGAAGGTTACTGTCTATCATAGATTATTTACTGTCTGAATGTAGAGGGCTGAGTGTGTGGTTTATTGTTTTCAAATGCTTTTAGTAACTTATGAAATATTTAAAAGAAACTAATCTCAAAATGGGATTGAATCATGTCTTATGTATCTAGACATTTCTTTCATGGAGTTTTGCAACTCTAGAAAGTCTCTTTTTTTTCCTACCACAAAATAAGAATTATAAAGTAACTTTAATGGATCAAGGCGATAACTTCCTGCAAGCTTCATAAATTATGTATTATGGCTGTAACCTTGAAAAATAACCATGTTTATTAATGCTTGGCTGGGCTTTTTATTGCTGTTTCTTGTTAGATTCTGTGATCTTAATATTTAAATATCTCTTTCAATAGTTGCAGCTTCTCTCTCTCTAGAGAAGAAATAGTCACTTACAAAAAATCACTAATATGTATTTTAATCATTCCTAGAGACAGCACTGAATATCAAAATCTTCCCAGACAGGAAACCCTCATCATAAACATATGTACAGCACCTAGCACAATATCCTGGTTTCATTTGGTACTTGCAAGGCTTGTCATAGAGTTTCTACACCCTTCTTTCCTTGGAGATCTGTTAGGAAACAGTTCAGTTCTGAGGGACTTGGTTCTGCCTTGCCAGCTCCCAACCTATCTTACACGTATTCTTGACCATTTCCTGCTCTTTAGTTATTGCTGCTGTTGATGTGGAGCTCAGGGTACAGTTCAGAAATACATGGATTAAAAAAAAAAAAAAGCCAACCCTTTTTGCCTGTATGACTTCTTGTAGGCCTTGTAACCACTGAGTATCACCTCTGAAATATCACCCCTTTTCTTTACAAAGTTTGTCTTGAATTTGAAAACTAGGAATTTGTATATCCAGACCAAGCATAATAACCCTAATATAGAAAAAAAAAACCACATAGAGTGGTTTTTTCCCCAAGCTGTGAAGGTTGAAGTTTTAATCTTCAGTAGCCTGAGCCACAATTTTACCTTTTGCAATAGGAAACACCCTCAGACGAGCTTCTCACTTCAGGTTTTGTTTTTTTTTAACCCGTGTCTGATGAGGAGTCTGCTGCAGCTTTCCAACCAAAGAGTTTGTTTTACCTGCATTGCATCCTGACTTCTATTGTTTGTTGACATGTGGGCAACTGAAAGAAAAATTGTGCTGAAAACTGAGATTATTTTAATGACTTTGAAAGGCTTATAGATGGGAGGGAAAGGATAAGTAAAGTTCAGGCCCATCAAAATGTGAGGTTTGTGGTTTAAAGATGTTATGTTGCATATTAAAGTTTAAAAAGCTGTAATCAGCAATGGCATGTGCAGGCAACCCTGCTAGGCAAAGAAAAATGTAGCAAGGTGAAAGTTAATGTTTTCCATCTCTCTCCAGGTGAAAAGTGAACAAATCAGTATGAGACACCTGACGTCGGGGAACTGGGAAGTTATCAAAATCCTGGCGTATGATGAAAATACTCAAAAGATGTAAGCACTATTCTCTTTGTTTATAAAAATATTGAAGTTATTGAAGTGGAATCCATTTAACTCAAAAATAAACAACAATATTTCTTTCATTTTTGAGCATTACCATAACTTGGACACAGCTGAGTACAGAAGGTGCAGTTGTAAGACAATTCATCTGCCATTCTTTTCCTGAATGCTTTTTTATGCAGAGGGAAGGAAGCACACCATGACATCACTTGAGTCATTGTATTTTTCTGAATAAAAGGAATCAACACATAGTGCAGCAGTAATAAGATTTTGGTAACTTTTTTCCTTCTGGAATCCAGATAAGAAGTCATAGTAAATTTTTAGTGCCTGATAAAACATCACACCTTTGCTGCATGAGGTCTCAGAGTTTTGGGGATCTGATCCAACTTCATAAATTCAAATTATTTATAGAGATTGTCAGAACTCTTGATTCTCACCCAGCTCACTCACAGAGAAATCTTTCCCGAGCCCATCTTAGTGACAGAATGGAAGGAAATGCAACACATATTTAGTGCTTTTGGCGAGAAGTAGAGAAACAAAATGTCTGAAGGCTCCACCTAACTTCAATGGATCTTGCTTAATTTTCACATTTATCTGTCCATGCTAAAAAATACACTGTCATATCTAATTCTCATTTGCTTTAAAATAAATGATATTTCAGCAAGAGCTTTTTTGAAGCTGCAGTAAGTACCACCTTCTCCACTGCCACTGGAGAGAACCCTTTTTTGATGAGTCCTGCTATCAGTTTTGAAAATATATCCATAGAGAATTTCCTGGTACTTCTTCAAGGCCCAGTGGTAAAAATGGGGTCTGGTTGCACTCAGGCTGCAGAGAGGTGACAGATTGCACTTGGGCTGTCTCAGCCACTTGAGGGGATTGCCTTGCCCTCCTTCTGCCTATCAAGCAGAAGCTTTGTGAGGATCTCCTCAAGGGCTTGTCTGGGTATTCTTGCAAAGTCTCTTTCCACCATGAAAATAGGTTGGTTTACAGCTCAAAAAGGTTTTCAGATCTCATAAGACTTACTGTAATATATGACGTAATTTCATTGTGACCTTTATCTGCTACTTGGATTTATATTGCAAACTCCTGGAGTGAAGCAGAAACTTTCTCTTCTGTATTTTTAATATTCAGAGAGGTGTCCTGGTTGCTACTGGAACTCCTGGGCATGACAGGAATTAAAACCTTGAAATCCTATTTTCATCACTGTTTTAATAGGAAATTGTGTAGCTTCTGAAATAACTAATCTGTATATTAGTTTATAGTCTGATCTATATTTAATCTTGGGACTTAGGTTTATGTATAAATATTCGATCTCCATGGATATTTGTGAATTTTTAATTTTTAAAAATGTTACTTATGGTGTCTCTCACTTCTCTAAACACTACCCAAATCAGTTTACCAAACTCAGTTTAACTTTTTTCTTCTTTTGGGCACAGTTACTTCTTAAGCACTGAAGAGTCCCCAAGAGGAAGACAGCTGCACAGGTAAGGAGTACATGGGGCTGTGTTATCAGCTTCTTCATCCCAAGCCTTAAGTAATATGCTTGGGTAATCATTTATATTGTATAAAAATTAGTATGCTTGAGCTGTAACAAGGAAAGAATCACATCTTTTCAAAATTAAAATTGCCAGTATTTTCCATTTTCTAAAAAATGGAAAAGTTTGTAACACAAAATGTTTTTACCGCTTACATCTTCACTAGTCCTTTATAAGCATCTGAAAAGTTAAAGCTAAATACAAGCATTTAACATGACTGTGTTTTAAAAGTAATCAAAGTTTTCTAAATAAAAATATCTATAGGGTTTAGTGGTGTAACTTCAAGTGTGGGGGCAGAGCACCTCATTGTCAGTGCTTAAATCTGAGGCTAGTGAGGTTTTCATGGTGTCCTTAAAGTGTGGGGGCAGAGCACCTCATTGTCAGTGCTTAAATCTGAGGCTAGTGATGTTTTCCTGGTGTCCTCCTGATGCTGTTCCCCCCAGCACTGTGCGTTATTGCAGTGCCAGCGGTGCTTTGGGCAGCTTTTGGATCGTGGCCCCGTTGCCCAGTTTACAGAACAGCAGCCCAGTGAGTCTTCTGGAAAGTGTTTGCATCAGGCACAAAAGGAGCCAGTGGTATTTTGGCAAGTTTGGGGGCTAAAACGAATGCTGTCATTCTGATGCGCTAAATCTTGGTTTATTGTATTTTATTCCAGTGTAAAATGTTTCTGATCATTTTTTTCTCCCAGCGTATCAACAGTGGGGTCACTGACTCGTCAGTGTCTCTCGTGTAACTTCTTGAAAGACCAGTGCACGTACTTCAGTGCCAAGTTCAGCCCCATGAACAGGCATTTTCTCCTGCACTGTAAAGGTAAGCCAAATGCACAGGGTGTAATGCTGTTTGCTTCTGAATTAATATATTCCCTTGAGAAGGGAATTAGGCTGGAGTCTAACATTTAGCTCAGCAGTGGATTGCTCAAAGTTCTCTACAGAGCCTATTCCAAGACTGCAAGTAAAGATGTTCTGTGAAATAGCTAAATAATGAGTGGTGTCAGAAAGCCACTCCAATCCTGGCCTTCCTGTACAAGTAAAGGACATCAACTTAAATTCACCCTAAATTAAAATCCTTCACAAAAAATTTTGGAATTTTGTTGATGATCCTGTGGAGTTTTTAGTAACAGCTTCATTATTTTACGTATTGGGGTTGATCTTGTGTGATTATACCTAGTTAAAAAATGAGGGCCTGTGTTCTGCAGCAGTGTTTGTACACGTGGATGTGCAGTGTATCTATACACCCCCATATGTATGTGTAGGCATCTACCAAAAACCAGCTGTGGTTTAATCCCCAGAGACAGATCTTCTATGTCAGTGCACTTGTAATAAATAACTCACAGTGTTTTACTGTTAGCTGAATTCCAGTAGCACTAAGTGGCATCAGTTGGCTTCAGAATTTCTGTATAAACAAAAAACTAGAACCATCCCACACAGAGAAATTTATAACCTACACACAGGAAATAAACACTGATGTATAAGTGATAAAAGTTCAGAAAAGCATGAGAGAATCAATAGTAACGTACACAAGTAGCCCTGTTGTCCTTGAAACTTACAAAATTTCACAGACACCATCCCCCCAGTATTTTTGCATAGCTAAGATCAGAGTGCAAAGAGCAGAGCACAATTCATCTGAAATACATATGAATGGCTCATTTTATATGCATGCAGGTTTTCTATTTCTTTCGCAACTCTACTTCTTTTTTCTTTTTTCCCCACAAAAATAAAATGCCTGCTGACTTGAGCATTGAATGTATCCAAACAAAGAAACTGTGAATATATATTGGCTAAAATAAGGGGTTTGTTTTTGGTTTTGTTGTTTTGGGTTGTTTTTTTGTGGAAATGCACGTACAGTACGTAGCTGATTAGAAGAAGAACGTACAAACTGTATGGTTTATATGTGGTTAAATCTGGAGCAGAAGTGATGGAGTTAATCTTGAGGTCCTTCTCTGAGCAATGAGCTCCTCATGCTTTAAGCAGAGTTTTCCCTTGTGCTTGATGTAATCCCTATGGGGTAAGTCTCAGATTCCTGCAGGAGGGAGGGTTGATAAATTGGGAAGAGTTTTTTGCCCTGAATCAGCAATGTGCTAGGGTCCAAAAGCATCTTGTTTTTATTTTAGGAATAGTCAGCCTGTAATTTTTGATGTGTTCCTTTGGTATAAAAATGTGGATGCCAGCAGGGGGTTGTGCATGTGATTATTCTCAAGCTCATGACTTTCAGTGACTTTGGCAGTTCTCTGTTTGAGCTGGGAAGGCTGTAGATCATCCTCCCAGGATTAAACCTACACTCCACTGAGCTGCAGTAGACTACCCTGAGCTGTAGATGTTGGTCAAGGATGATGAACCACGGTTATTAATTTTTCCTACCTCTGACATTAATTTATAGTTGCTGGCTGGAAGTTTTTCAGGGGTCTTCTCCTGTGTTTCACCAGAGCTTGGTGGGTACAGCAGCAACGAGGCCCCGGGGTAGTGCCAGGGCTCTGGGCTGGGTTGGGCGTTTGGCAGTATCAAAGTTCACCAAGAACTTTGGCAAAGGTGATGGCAAGGTCACCACAGAACTGGCATCAAAACCCTTCTGCTTGTAAGAGTACGAGGCAAACTGCTCCAAGGAGACAAATGGCACATCTACTGTGCACATACACAGTTGTTCTCCCACAGCAAAAAGCCTTTACCGAATTGTTACAAAAGCAATTCGCCCAGAAAAACCCTTGGGGTACTCTGGACTGGTTCAATCTGTATAAGTTTCAATTCTTCAACCTCCTGTTTACCCACGAGCACCTTTATTAGGATAGTTCTTCCTTCTCAGTTTGCCTCAGCCAGGAGATCTCTCTCGTTTTAGCAGCTGTGTCCATCCCCAGAGACTCTCCTGACTGAGGAGTTATTTCTTGCCTGGTAGATGGCAGACTGGCTCCTCAGCCTCTCAGCTGTGGCAAGCACATCCTTTGCACTCATTTTCCACACTGCTTGTGGATTTTTCCTTTAGCACTTCACAAACACTAGCAAGACACTATTCTCTCAACTGAAATAAGATAGTTCACAGAGGGAGTAATTGTTTCTCCCTGTTTATACAGCAGGAAATAAGCTGTGGGTTTGAGGTTAGTGATAGGAGGTCGATGGGAAATCCAAGTGCTGTGCTTAGTTCTGATGCTCTGTAACACAATGCCTGTAACACAAATATGTCTTTTTTTTTCCTCTGATCAGCATTTTAATCTACTGCAACCTCCCTTTTTTCAAAATCTGTCATCTTCCTTCCCCCTTTTAGTATGACAAGTAGAGCTGGGCTGGAAAATGCCAGTGCTTTCCCTCTCAGAAACAGTCTTTCTTACATAAGAATTTAAAGCAAAAATGACAAATTCAGAAGAAGTAAAAAGAGCTGGAAATAAAAACAAACAAAAGCAAGAGAGACATCTGAAGAAATTATCTTCTCAGAGAGCTAAGGCAGAAAGCTGTGATTTGTCAACAATCTACCTGTAAGATTTTTGTCATTCGTCCCTCTTGAGGGAGAGAATGGAATTGAAAAAAATCTTCAGTGAAGGCTGTGAATGTCATCATGCTATTTATTTCAGGTATTTACATTTCCCTAGGCTCGTGCCATAATTAATTGAGAGAGACAGTCTCTCAAAACACATAAATGAGGCTCTGTCTCTGAACTCTCAAAGGGAATTGTTTTTTTCTCAAAAAGAGAGTTGTAACTCCTAATTTCAAAGGGTCCATGCCTTCATCTGCCATGGGGTCCTCGGGGACTTCAGCTTTCCTGCATTGTTCTTCCTTGCCCAATAGTCACTGAATGCTCCTAATTTAAACCCTGAGGTAAAACTGAGCTTCTCATGTGTAAATTCCATGCTGGGGATGGGGACACAGGATTTTCTTTTGCAGGTTTACACTGGTGCGGATCTTCAGAGCAGGGACAGCAGACTCAGCCACTGCTGAGTATGCTGAATGCTTGATCATCCCACTTTCCCAAACCACCTTGTGCATTTGCACAGCAGCTGTTGACGTGAAGAATTATTGCTTTTAGTTTCTTAGTGCAGTAAAAACAAAGTATGTGAGATAGGATTAAACTACATCACACCTATATTTAACTGTGACGCTGTTAGTTTTGCAGAGTTGGCATAACAAGGGAGCTTCTTGAACAGATAATTAAGTGAAATGTAATTTTTCAACACCTCTATAGCTTTTCCATAGAAAATATAAGTCGATATTAGCATTCATTCACTTCCCAGTCAAGATAAAGTTTCTGGGTGTCAAACTGCTGTATTTTAAACAACACCATTAAGTATCTCCATAATCTTTTTATTCACTTATTACTTAAACATGGAGATTATTTAAAAAAAAAAAAAAAAAGAATGCTCCTTCTGGGTGCAGGGTCTGGGCTGCTGAACAGGCAGAAGGCAGTGTCTGTTTCACACTTTGTTGGTCCTGTAGTCCAGCCTGTGTCCTTCCCAAGAGGCACCAGTGAGGTTCCTGTGTGCATGGGGCTTCCAGGATCCCGTCTTGCATGGTAACTGGTGCTCTCATTCTTCGTCACTGAACTACAGAGTACAAACTACCCTACACTTCCTCTGTTGTTCTTCTCTCCTCAAAACAGGACCAGGTGTTCCAGTTGTAAGCGTGCACAGGACAAGTAATACAGCAAGTGAGTATATCTTATGAAATATTTCCTTATCATCCTTCATTTCTTTGGGGATTGTGGGAGGGGGGAAAGTAAGTACATGAAAACATCCTGCAAGTACACGAAAACTAATTCATATAAAGTGCTATTAATTACCTTTTAGCAACATCCACATCAGCAAATGATAAGGATAGAGGTAAATCAAATTTCTAAAACCTTCCCAGATTTTCAGACGTTTTGTACTAAATGCATGTGACTCATCTTGTGTTTACACTTGAATAAATTGGATGGCAGGTTGGTCTTCATCCTTCTCACTTTCTCTGTAGATCACGCTGCCATCGCAGCACGCCTCCTGTGTTTTTAGAGATATTTTTAAAGTTACAGATTTGTTGAATTATGTTGAAGTCAGGTACGGTCCTGGGATGATTGATCATAAAAGCTGACCTACATATGGTGATTTAGTCCTTCTCTTATATTTCTCAAATCTGAACAACTCCACTGACATTTTCAATGAAGACAAATCCAGTAATAAAGGCTTTTTAGAAGGGTATTCTATACCTCTGTTTGTCAAGTTTTACTCATTATTTTTTTGTATATTGAGACCAAATCTATTACTGCCAAGGTGCTTTGTAATGGAAGACTGTCCTTCAGCAGTTGAATTTTCCTGGTGGCGCAGCAGAGGTAACAACTCTGCCACCTCCAGCTCCACTGTGACTCCACTAGCATGAAGCTGTGGATTACAGGAATTGGGGGTGATGTTTCATTCATAGGCACTAAACCAATTCTTACATATCCTCATTTCATGAATTGGGTTATCCCCAGGATTTTTCCCAGAATACAGAAGTCCTGAGCTGTACCTGTCTACATCTCTATGTCAGGATTCAGCCATAACAGTGGAGCTAATCTTGCATGTTGAAGTAGCACCCTGATCAACAGTGCCATGTTATGAAGTGTTAATTAATATCTGAACTTTGGTTTCCTTTTTTTTCTTTTTTCTTTTTTTTTTTAATGCCACTGTTTGTGTTTGCAAAGCCCAGTGCCATGGCACACCAAGAGCAGGGAGTTTTATCCAGCTCAGAAAAGGGTAAATGCATTTTAGACTTCAGTGGAGCTCCTCAGTTCTGTGAAGGCAGACTTTTACTCTTTATTACCTGCATCTAAAGTACTACTGAGCGTGAATTACTGAAATAGAGATTTATGTGCAGCACCTGAGAGTAAAATCAAGCAGGTCAAGACAGAGGGATGTTGTTTGTTGTACCAACAAAAAGCCAAATAATGAGAGATAATTTACCATTAGTGTTTCAGTGAAAGATTAGATTATCCTCTTCAATTCATAAAGGAATGATTAAGGATTATTTCAATTATTCCATCCTCAGACTATAATTATACCATTTTGGTTGACTGCCCAGAACAAGCATTCTCCTCAGATTATCTGTTTTGGCTCTAAGTGAAGAGTTTATTATTTAATTTAAAAAATCTAAATTTTGGAAGCAAGATCGGTAATTTGAGTTAAAAAAAGAACAAATTAGCTATTCTTTGCTTTGCAAAAGGGTTGTTTCAAATTAGTCTGCAGCTTTAAACCAAGCTGATGGTCTTGCTCGTGGGTGAAGTGCAGAAGACAAGTACATGCAGTGACCACATTCAGCTGTGCTGGCTAAATATTGCCTTGGAATAGGTAATGCTGGGGAAAAGGATGCCTGCATGAGGCTCAGGACACTGCCCAGCAGAGCAGCCTTGTGCTGCAACAGCTGCTGTTAGGATTTGTCAGAGATGCTGATATTTGTGTTGGTCATCAAAGGTTTCATTGGCAGTGCTTAATGAAAACAAAGCCTGCCAAAGCCAAAAATATGAACTGGATGTGCATCTTTTTGAATTAAAAAGTAGTTGCATTATAAAAAAGGTATTTACTGAAGGCATTAATTTACAAGATTAATTTGCAACGTCATTGCACATTTGTCTCTTTTTCTTTAACTTTTTTGAAACTTGATGTACCTCTGGTGTGATGATTCTCCATGCCTTTCACCATGGTTTTTCTTCCTGTTTTCTAGAGTTTTATATTTTGGAAAATAACCCTGTGTTGAAAGAAGTTGTTTTTAAGAAAAAGAATTACAAGACTGAAATCAAAATGCTTCACATTGAGGATTACGGTAAATCTGGCAAAATGTTACTTTAGCAAGCCAAAAGCTTTCTTACAATGTTACTGTTTTTCATCTGTGTAACTACCAGCCTTTAATGTTTATTCTTTTCTTAAAAGAATTCCCTTTACAGTTGTCACTGCCAAAAGATTTCACGGATCGAAACCAGTATGCCCTCCTATTAATAATGTAAGTATCTGTGTAGGATCACTCAAAATAATAAAAAACTGCTTCATAGGAAATACTTAAATCTGAAATCAGATTTTTTTTTTTTTTTTTTTTTTTACCTTTTGTAGGGAAAGTATCTCGTGGATTTGAGTTGAGAAATCAAAAAGCTTGTTCTTGGGAAGGTTTTGTGGCAGGTGCTGTCTGGTAGAGATACCTGGGGTTTTTTTGAGCTCGTCAAACCTTACTGTGCTTTGCTGGACTTTCATGGAAGGGAGGCACTGGCGTTTCTGGTGGTGTAGCTTCGAGTCATCCTGCAGTGTTTGCTGGACCCTTACTGATCCTACCCACAGAGCATCTCACTCAGAGCATGTGCTCCTTTTTCATCCCTGAGAGAAATGAGTAGAGCTTCCAGGAGGGGCTCAGTTGAGATGTATGAAGCAAAACTGCTTTTAGGAACACCAGAACGGAATAAAAATTATTTTTGATCGTCAGTGGTTGAAGGCACGATAGGCACGATCCAAAGTCTGTTGATTTTTGTAGAAAACCTTCATGGGAGGAGGATGGTATTCCCTGGAAACCTGTGCTATTCTCTTAAAAGGAAGCAGGGGGTGTGTTTCTTGCAGGGAGAGTCAGCCTTTAAGTTGTGTAGCAGAGGAAAGGAACGGAGTCATGAGCATGCCTGCAGCCTACCTGGGAAAAGTGGTGAGGGCCAGCTCAGGGCATCACTGCTTCCTCCACCTGAACTCAGCATGGGTGGAGAGAGCTTTCCAGGACCTAGAGAGCTTCTTCCAGTCCCAGCTGGAAAGAATTGATGTGAATTTCAGTAGCAGAAATGTAGGAGTGCACTTCTCATGTGAATTCATGTAAATGCCGCGTTACTGAGCTGTGTCACTTGGAGCAGATGTCCCCTCAGTGACCGCACAGATCCTTATTGTTGGGTGTGAGGTGTTTACAGACTTCAGCTGCTGAATGATCCTGGATTCCTCTGCTCAGATGAGATAACAGGACAGAAAGGCACAAACCTGCTTATTTTTAAGCCTAGTTTGTGTTTTAAAACTCAGATTTTTCCGTTGTACTTATCTGCGGTTGTGGAAGCTCTCTGCTTTAATTGGCTCACAAACATATTTTTCTTTTCTTGTGAAGAAACAGGACACATGGATTTTATTTCATCTTTGCAGCATTTCCTGGCATGATCTTGGAAGCATGGTTATATTTTCAACAGCTCTTACACAAGTGCCAAAGGCAAACTGACTCTGTGAATTGACCCCAGCAGCACTGCAGGGACTTGCAAACACTTGTGCCTGTTCCTTTCTCTGAGAGCAAGGAAACACGAAGGTGTTAGCAGTGCAGCGCTTCCCTTTTCAAGTAGCCTGGTAAATATATAATCTGCCATATGCAGTTGTGGTAAAATATGGGGTTATGAACTTGTGTAGAACCTAGAGAAGACAGAAGGGAAAGATCAGAAACCTGAGAAGTCCAAGGCCAGAAATCACAGAAAAAGGAAAAAAAAAAGCTAAAGAAAATACGTTTTGAAATGTTTTGAGATATCAAGAGTTTAAAGACCTGAGAACAGTATTGAGGCAAGGTCTGAATTTAAATTTACCAAAGCTGTTGGTACCTAGTGAGCAAATAATGTGGCCAAGTCATAATGTATGGATATGTTTTATAATTGTTTAATTTTTTAAGATAGACATGTGGGATAAAAAGGAAATTCATCACCTTATGAATACAGATTGTTGTTTCTACTTTTATAGCATGAAGACTTTGGTTCTTTTAGGTCAGATCCTTACATTGCAACACTCAGTTCTCAATGTTAGCCTCAGCAGGGGTTATTTTTAGAAAACCCTGTACACTAATGAAAGCATGAAACTGAAGATTTCAAATCTGTCCTAGCTCATGTAGCGTGTTTTGTGTCCTCCTCTTCCCTGGAAGAAAAAGGAGTTATATTAAGCTGTATTTCTTCAGCAGCTTTTTACAGACTTAAAACTAAGGTTGCCAGCAATCCCTTTTTCTATTAAAGATGTCCCCAAATGAAATATAAAACTGCAAGCTGTCACTGAAGTTATGGGAGGTTCCCTTGTGGGATGATTATTTGAGCCTAATAAATTCTGCCTAGCTTTTGAGAAAGAACGATTGGATATCTGTGAGTGTATAGGGGGTAATTCCTTGACCCACACAGCTCCAAATTGGCATCCTAAGTTTTATTTCATGATCAGAAGTGCTACTTTCCAAAAAAAAAAAAAAA